>JAPEVF010000182.1:0-76930 GCA_029747585.1 Pleurotus djamor | reverse complement strand
CAGCTTTCTCTGGCTTTTTTTGTCTTTTTNAAGCTTTGGCTGGCGTCGAGTGCTTTGCCAGCTTTTCTAGCTTTCAAGAAGTAGAGCGACATAACCCTAATCTTTGGCAGCTTTCCGTAATTATTGAAAGAGTGTAGACGTCTTTCACACGCTTTAGCCTGCTTTCACTGGCTTTCACTCGAGTAGTTATACATATAACCTTTCTTCCACTGCTTTCAACTCGTTTTTTGCTTTCTTATGCTTTACGTAGCTTTATGCCAAAATAGGTTTTTCCTGATGATCAGTGTCGAGACTGAATTTGAACGTTTCAGACGGTGCAATTGAAGAGCCATTGATGGAAGCAGCGAACTGGGAAAACACCATTTCAACGTCAGAGACCAGGGCAGGCATGTCGTCCACGAAAAAGCTGATATCAATTGATGCTGTTGGTGGAATGTCGACATATTGGAAGAAACGAGTCGCGGATGGTGTCATGAAGAAAAGTCGGAGGTGTTGGAGGAACGGGAGCTTGATTGGAGGGCTAGAAGACGGTACTACGTCCGCTGGACCATTTGAGATGAATCGAGCCGTGACACGCTGGACTTGTGGCATGTTTGACAGGGTGGCGAGAAGCCATGAGACGGTCGTCCTTGTGGGGGTTGAAGAGACGCAAGTAAAATGAGTCAAAGAGGCCAGCGTAGACATTTGACTCAGTGCGGAGGTATACTCGAGGTCTAACATGCGAAGGCGAGGTAAACAGTTCCAAAAGGGCAACGATGTGAGGGAATTGAGGTCGAAATTACACGGGCCTTCGATCGTCAGAGTGTGAAAGCGGGGTGAAGACATGTTTGACACAGCAAGCTCGAGGAGATCTTCCAGGGTGCTCAGATCCGTGCACGAAAGCCGCAGAGTTTCTATTCTGTGCTCATAAGTTGGCGACAAAACCTTCTGGGCAAGGGACCAAAACGGCGAAAATTCGCTGTCGGTGTCTAGTTCGAGGTCGCAATAGATGTGCAGAGGGGCATCTCCGGAGCGTTCGAGCATGACAGTAGCAAGTTTGACGCGTTCAAGATAGATATCCGCCCAGAGTCGAGGTGTATTCAACGCCACAGTCCTCCAGCAAGCGCAGACTCCGCAGACTACCATCCATGACTCCGGGCCACAGCTCTGAGAGGCATTCTTCAAATATTTGACGTCCAAGAAGATATTCGAGAGTATCTTGTCAGGAATACGCAAAAATTGAGAACTGGCACTGGCTTGGTGGCGAGCAGCCTCCCAGCTCATCGACATCGGGGAGAAGAATCAAGATGGTAGTGTCGTGGGCGCTTGTTTTCCTCGGACTTGGTTCCTCCCTGGCATCACGATTCAATCAAGCCTCGAGCTTCAGCGCTGCAGCCTCAGCTTCAGCCTGTACGCACGCCATCTGCAGTAGCTGCGATTGAAGTTCACGCATGCCATTATCCAGCTTTAAACAATTGGGCGTCGTTTATTTTGGCCATTTCTATGTGGCTCTCAACCTACAGATTTCGAGCCGTTTTCTCTTGCTGGCTCCCTTCTAATACCACTCGGCCGTGGCTCTTCTGTCGAGGCTATCGCTCCGCAAAGAACGTCTCCAATGTTGCATCAGATTCTGCTGGCATCAGTGCCGCTTTATGGATACGAACAATCGAAGAGTCAACCGGTTCTCAACATGGTCCAATGCCATCTGCTCCCTCGGTTTGTCTTGAAAAATCAACCAAAATAGAGTACCCTTGGTCGGAGTCACCCATGGCACCATGGCGTGGCACGTCTGCGTCTTGAAGCTCCAAGCCTCAAGCTAAGCTCTGATTGACTTTCGGCGCGCACCCGGCTCTCCAATCCAACCACATTGGTGCATCATGCATATTCTTATCATCGTCTTCCAGATGAACGAACTTTATCCATTTGTTTCATGCCTCGGGCAGGACTTCGGATGATAGCATCTGAGTTCCTCAGTAACCTCACCGCAGACTGATTATAGTAAGTCGCAACCTACTGCTCTGTTATTTCGGTGACATCAAATCTTAACAAGATGTATAAGTAACCCCTTCCGAGAATTTACTCTCCCAAAACGTCCTTATTGTGCTTCAAATTCCGATGTCCTCCGTAGCTTCCACCCTCGGTGCGATCCTTCTTGGAAACGTTGCGGCAGCTGCGTAAGTACGTCCTCTCGGGGATTGGCAACTCCTGACCCTAAAATCCTTCTCCGTTCAGGTTGTACGGCGTCACTACCGTTCAAACGGTGATATACTTCTCCAAACCGAGGGATGGGTTTTGGATAAGGAGTTCGGTTAGTCAACTCGTGTTATGACTAGCTTGGACGATCACTGAACTTTCGCTATAGATCCTCTCGCTTTGGTGAGAGCCCGCATTTCTCAGCGGCTGGTATCATCTTCGTTCCTAACCCTCTGCTCTATGTCCAGGTTACTCGACACCGCCCACACGCTTCTCTTGACATATAGCACTTACTTCTACGCTGTCAACAATTTTAATCACTCCGACGCCTTGAAAAACGCAGTGTGGTAAGTCTGATCGCCGTTCACGAATAATCACCCCCCTCTGATTATGCGGCGCGCAAGGACGATTTGGGTAAGTCATGGTATGGTTCACATACATTACAGGCCAGAGTCTCTCACGTCAAGTCGTCGGCTTTCTCTTTTTCTCTGTGATTAGGCTCAGGGGCATGTTACGGTTGGTACTTTCCTAACACAGGCATCATGATGTGTTGTTGACGGTTCGATCGTTAGAGCGTCGTCGATTTCATTGTCCGATGGTAAGTTGGGGTATTACCAGCAATGATACCTAACCAAAGATGGTCCTTACTCGACATGAAGCTTGTTCACCAGACGCGTATGGCATGGTGAGTAACAGCTCCTCGCGGATCCCCGTCTTTATTCAATGACTTCCTTGCTCCAGTGACTCACAGGAATATATGGGTTGTCGTCGTCATCGTGAGTCGTTCAAATTTCCGGTGTTGAATCATCTTCAATACCTATTTCGGCTCTTGTAGATTTCGTTGTCGGCAGTTCACCTCGGTACGCGCTGCGTGTTCACCAGTCGCTCAACAATGTACTAAGAAACCCACTTCGCCTCTAAATCCAGTGGCCGGTTCATGTATGTTCTTCATTTCGTCCCATTCAGACATAGCTCATCGCTTCCTCAATCTTTACAGATCTCTCTACCATGTTGTGAGCTTGCATCGTGATCGTTCAGCCTATGCCCAGTCTGAGAGACGCTATTTCAGAGTCAAATACGAAGGGTTTGATGCTTTGCAACGACCACGGGTAAATGCGATTCCTGCTTCAAGTCTCTATGAAACTCGTTGCCTGATGAGTACAACTTGAATTACAGTTGATGTCCCTATGGTACTTGGCGGGCGCATGCGGCGCAGCTGCAGATACTGCAATCGCTGGTTCATGGTTCGTATCGCTGTGGAGATCAAGGACTGGGTTTAGAAGGTGAGCTTGTCGCTCTGGTATCGTTTGATTGAGTTTTCAAAATTGTACTAGGACCGATCGTATGATAACCACATTGGTTGTCTACGCTATCAGTACTGGTGCGTAATCATTCGAGGCTTTTCTTGGACGCATCTTAAACCAAAGTGCCCACATAGGGTCACTTACGTCGTAAGTCCATTATATTTCTCGATGAGCGCTGCTGAGCTACCATGCATTTCGAGTATATGGTTATTGGTGGTCGTGATCGTCGTGAGTGCACCGTCTCAGCCGTACTCGGACCACTGTTCACCTGTGGTCGTCCTTTCTCCCAGGGCGCCGTATCAAAACAAGGAAACTTAGTTTTCCTCGGCCTCTTCTTCCTCATTCCCAAGTGTCAGTCTAAGTATAAGTATTCCTTTGTCTGGAAAAGGCTCATTGACATCTTACGCGACTTATCTAGTGTCGATCAATGCGCTACTTTCCAATCTAAATATGCGAGGTAAATTACGCGGGCTTATGGACGCACCCATGGAACTTGTGGACCATCCGTCACGCAAAGCTATATCGGTGGTGCAAATCAATGTGCAGACGAACGTGGAAACGGACAGAAGCGATGGAGATGGTCAGAGTAATTTGAAGACGAAAGTTGACGTTGGGATGTGATGGCACAAGATACAGCATGCCAGTCTCAGAAGTGGGAAAAGGTTGTATTGAAGGCGAGGATGTATATCTCCCATCGGGTATCAGTATGTCATTCATATTCAATGTCCAACGGGTCTATTGCTTCCACTAGTGTTCAAAGAACAAATCACGCAGCGCTCAACGTCAGGACGATCCTGTCACTTCGAGACCAGGTCGCTTTGGACCGCTTGCATGCCCATCTTGGGAGATACTTACGGTCTGGTCCGAGTCCTTCGCTGATTATTACCAGGGATTCAGGGGCGAGCGTGCATACAGTCAAACCCCTGACGTAGCCAGCGTCTAACTCAAGCGCTTGATTTTTCTGGCTTCCAACTCGCTTCCAACGAAACCAAAACAAAACTGTTGCAAACCTGTCAGCGTCGCCGAGCATGAGGAAGATGACCAAAATTAGTCCAAAGCAACAATGAAATACTCACAAAGTACACAACGCCTCTGAAGAACTCCAGACGCCCCTTACACTCAGACCTTGACAAGAGATGTCCCCTCAACGGTACGAACGCCGAACGGGGAGGGTCTAGTGGATGATATAAGAGACTCTTCAATCATCTTCAATCATCTCAAACATTCAAGATACAAGGCCTTTCACATTAGGAAGTCCTGTGTTTGCAGAATGGCAAAGGTGAGCCTCAGATATGCTTGCAAGTCAAGGCAGCATGGGCTCAACCTAGTTATAGACTGCCGTGATAGTATGCAACGACGCAAGTACCACGATAACCACACCTACAAACGCCGTCGAAATAACTTTGAAACAGAGTGCAAACGGCCGCTGACAGACTTGTATGCGAGGCCGCCTGTGAATATGAAATATATGGGCCTCTGTTTGAGACGCTCGACGCGAAAGGTCCCCCACAGAGGAGCAGATGGGAGATGGAAACGACACAGTCTGGGTTTGAGTGGGCAAGCATGCGTCTCGTCGTGCGTGTTCTCCATCCTCGATTTTCAGACTTGCCTTTGAAGTTGAACAACCCCATCAGGTCTTCAAGCTTCAAGAATGAATATCGCCCAACTACCCACGGTTCTTCCTTCCCCGCCGGTATGCACCCACTGCCGCTGACACCCACAAGACTTGTGGGTGTCTGTAGTTCGACTCCGAGTTCACCAGGCGTCGAAAAAGCTTCTTGACGGACTCCCTTGGGGCTATGGCCACGCAGCACGGTCACCTTCATCCGCGACACATGCACCACGTACCCTCCATCAAGCTAAAAAGTGAAGAAAACGCTCAATAGTCCCTGCCGACAAAGGTGTATCCCATCACCTTCGGGCAATACCATCCCATCATCACCACTCTAAGTCATGGCAGAAAACGTCCTCGTCAAGTTTGATCTTAATACCTTTCGCTGGACTGAACTCCCTTCAAAAGATGGCTTTGCCCGTATGCTTGGAGGAGGGGAGGTGATGCAAGACGCCTGGAATCGCTTCCACAAAGGGGAGGGGACCTTGTTCTTTGGTGTCTATGTCGACGTTTTAGTTTCGATATCGGAGGCCAAGTTTGAGCAGGCAGCTTGCGATGCTTGGAGCTGGCTGCGCTTCCAAGTCCCCACAATCGCATCGACTGTGGATCCAACCGACGATGGCATGTCTCGTCTTGTCTACAAGCTAGGCACCGACGCCAGTGTCGCCGAATGGGCATCCCGCACGTTCACAATTGTCAAACGTCCGCGGATAGATATCGACGCTTTTCGTGTTGAAGTTGGTCGGAAACCAATTCCGTCTTCCGAGGGTGATCAAACGTTTGGGTACCTACTCATGGGCACCGACTGCCCGAGCGACCCCATCAACAAATTCGGGTTTTTGCTACACACCCATCATGCTCCATACGACGGAGCTGGTCTCAAGATCATCGTCAACATGTATCTTACTCAACTTGTCAAGAATCTCGCCTTGCTTGCTACCTCTCCAAGCCCACTGCTTCTGCCATGGGGAAGTGAAGGTACCAATCTCGCGCCGGCAGTATTCAACATCCTTCTCCCTTCGGTTCCTCGACCGATCCCCCCNGGGTTCACCTCAAGAGCCCAGCTTCGCGCACCCATACTACGGTACGCTTGGTGCTATCCTTCAGATTCTTGGGGAAGGTATGAACGTAAGTATCATCTTGCATCCCATCTCCCATCTCCCATCTCATTAACCTTATTCCTTCCAAGAATCCGTACGGCTTCAAACCTCGAACGTCAGATCCAGGCTTGCCCACTCACGCCAGAGAGGAGATTGTCTTTACGGTGGATGAATCATCTCGGATCCTCAATGCATTGAAATTAAAAGGAGCCTCCGACAATGCGAAGGCGTATACTGTGTCACATTTGGGTACGCGCAGTCTTTGGTGGTTCTACTCCTCAGAACTAACCATACATCTCCTTCCCTTTCAGCGCACGCAGCCCTCGCCATGGCTACCATCGCAGACAACCCTCCAAGTGCTGAGGCATCTTCACAGTTCCTCAATAACCAGCACCTACGTGATTGTCGTGTGTTCTTAACAGAACCCTACTCCTCTCGTTTCGGCTATCCTGGATACGCTCTCGGCGTTGGTGGAATCCGAATCCCTGTCTCACTCTTCCTGACGGCTGATGCTAAACCATCGCTGCTCGATAAATCGACTCTTGTACGAGTAATGAAGGCCGTCCGAGATCTTTATGCCGCTCAAAAAGCTCTGCCAGACCCTATCAGTTACATGGGTCTTGGTTCGATTGGATTTGCTCAGACGATGATAGCAGGTTTCAAAGCCAATATGTCTGTGCCTCCGCCTCTGCTTTTCCTGCTAGAGCAACTGACCCAAATATATTGTAGGATGCCTCCGAACAACTGCTACTCGTTCTCGAGTGATGGCGTGTCAGAGAAATGGCTGGACCACGAATATCCCGACTCCTCGGGGACATCGGTCTTCTCCCTCCGTAAATTCGTGTTGTCCTTGAACCGTACCGAACCGTCACCGTAAGCCGCGCCGTTGACAACGTTTAGTCCCACTCACAACTCAAGTCAACTAATTTTATCTGGATAAAGGTTCTTTCGTGTTACCTCCTGGAGGGGCGCCCTTGAACTCAGCGCTGACTTCAATGCAAACCTTGTGTCGGCGGATGAGGTCAAGGTTCACCTGAATAATTGGAAGAAGTTCATCCTTCTCGCTTTGGAAATGGTCGACGATTAGAAGGATCCGTTCACGACTCATTCAAGGTGTTTCTGTAGTGTAGTACGACTTCGGAATGCGCTTGGTCACCTGCCATGACGCTTCGGGTATCATTTTCAGCACTGATGCTGTCCCCTCCTACCGTCTCTAGCACGAGACATCGTCGATTTTCTTCAGAGTGTTTCGTTGTTTCATCATTTCAAATACAATCAACAAGCTAGTGGTCATGGAGCGTTGACGCCCCGATGACCGAGAGCGGTGTGGCTATGTCCTCGGACTGCCAGTGTGATACTACGTCGTCGTTGAGTACACGTGAAGATGTTGGTAGAACTATTATGCTTGACTCACTCTTGTCTATGCCCCATGTACGTAGCATGTTCCGCGAGTTGAGGCTACGAGAAGAAATGGTGAGGACAACACCATAATATGGGCAAATGGAGTGATACTCACGAGATTAGAAGGGAATTGACGTATACTGTACATTTGCGGTTTCGAAGGGTTAATGACATGTCAGAAAGGAGTCCCTAGTAGATGAATGGGAGGACAAACATTTGCTGAGGACAAAATGGAACGCAACGTATATCAGCTGGGTAGGGAGAGCCAACCACTACAGTACGGAGTAGATCAGGAAAAACAGCATCAGATTGATAGGATGATTTATACTGATTACACTGAGTATATTTCATATGGAGCGAGAATAATGTTAGCAAGCCTATAAACGGCGAGGACAAGCTGGGTGAGTGAGTGAGTATACGTACACTGTGAGGGATCCGATTCCAATTGCGTAGATGATGAGCAAGTCAATCATTTTCTCCGTACTGATGAATGATGCTGTTGTGTCCAGGATCAAGTGAAAGGACAGAGGAGGCATAGACGTACCGCCGCACGCCGGTGCGCGAAAAGCGTAGGAAGTGAACTAAGGATGCCGAGATCAATATGTCACAGAGGATCGCACTGATGAGCTCGAGCATTCCAGAAACCTGTGTCGTGAGGTTCAGCTTACTTGAGTGCTACAAACACAAAGGTCAGAATAGGACTCACTTTGTGCTCAGTATCGCTGATATTGTCACTTGCTTCTGCATTAATTTGTCTACGCGCCTTTCCATGTTAGAATCACGGAGCTGGCGGTGTGTGCATCGAAAACGCACCCTTTAGCCATATCTAGGAGGTTGAAAGGGGAATTTGTAAGAGCGCGTTAGGGGCCTTCGGACGACTAAATTCACTCATCCCGCTCCCTGGAGAAGAACCATCAGCGGACAAGCATCTAGCAAGGCATAATATCGTTTCCAGCTCACCAAATTGTATGCTGATGAGACCTAACTATACCCAGAGACGAGGAGTCGTTTAGTGAAGCAGAGTAGAGGCGGAGAAAAAATACACACAAGGGTGGCGATGATGATTTTGCTCTTGCTCACTATCAGTAAGTATCAGCTGCGGGATCAGTCGTTCATCAAGGTATCACCCACACCGCCAAACACGGTAGGTGAAGACACTGAGATGTGATGTCAGCAATCCACAGTCGTGTCTTGTGCTGTAGTAGGGTACCGACGTTTGAACGAATGCCGTTGTTGTATACTTTGGTGGACCGTTGATATCAGCAGGCAGTTATTGAACCGAGATTCCGTACCGAGAAGAAGAGGGATATCTGTCATAGCCAGGTGTAAGTCTACGCTGAGGGCAGGCAACCCGCGAGCACTCACTGCTAAGGCTCTTATGGGATGGCGATATGATGAGGGCGTTGAGAAGAGAAAAAGGCAGGACGTACAATGGCTCAGCGAGACTGACTACGCCACGAAGGTAGACACTCTTGACAGTGTGTGTAACACATACGGTATGGATAGCATCAAGAATCCTAAGTTGATGGTCAGTTTTCGAAGGACGAACAAGGCTGGTACATACAGAATGGCGATGACCTATGAAAGTGTGTGGTAAGTCATGAAATGAAGTCAGCTGAAGGTCCTAAAGACGCTTACACAGCCCTTCACTGATATGTGATCTGTGTGATAGGTTCGGAAGTAAAAGGCTGTTTGGGCAACGGCGATACCAAAAAGCCTGTATTTGAAGGGGAGTTGAGAGCTAAATAGCAGTGGACAATGGTTTTAAGTTTGCACTACGGGAACGTCACAACGGCACCTGTGAAAAGGGGAAAATGGGTCATTCAGCTACAGCAAACCTTTGAGAGACAACATAACGAGATACCAAGCAAAAGTGGGCTGAGAGTGCGAGCGAAGGACCGGAAGAGTGTGCTTGCAGAGTCAGACATGGCGCCAGTTATGTGCCAGAATCGAGGCAAGAGCTACTTATATGTGGGATTCCACATCACGGGGAGATCATGCGTGTACGTCGGGGAGAAGCAACAATTGTTGGATCAACACGATTGGGCTGAAGACATCAGTCGGAAGCCGATGACAACCTTGGGAAGTCTCCTGGGCCGTTGGGCGTTGCTCGGTGTGAGACTCACCACTGTCAAGGGAAGCTCGATGTCAAGCAAGGTTAGATTTCTAACCGATGGTCATCTGCGTAATCATAAGTTATCGTACAATGAGTCTGTGGTTGTCTGAACTTGACTCCGCGTCTGCACTCAAACATGGATGTTCAGCATTGCCAAGTCCGATCAAGCCCCAGTGATGCCTAGGAAAGGCCTATACACCTATATAGAATAGCTTTCAAGCCTACAGCGACAATTCTAAGGAGACGCATTACGCACCCACGAGTTTGACAAGCTGGGAAATTGGCACCATCTCTGAGCCACTGGTTACAAGGGAATTCCGGCGTTGGCCGTAAGGCTCAGAGGTGTCATGGGGTGAGAAGAGAAGAACGACTTGTGAAGTGCCTTGGCACACGACTTGTTCGTGAAGTTGATCACATTGATGCCAACGAAGCATCACCCATGGCTAGTTGAATTCAGCTTCGCCCTCTTCGAATGATGGTCGAGAAAGAGGAACTTTCTGGCATGAAAGTGGGCAAAGGGGATACTAGGTACCGAAGATTCGGAATCGAGTAGGCGTCAAGCAGGTTATTTTCGAGCTACGAAGACGGGAGCGATACACACTGCCAATCCCGCATATTCAGAGAGAGGAGCAAAGATTTCTGAGGTTTTGGAAAAAGTGTGCAAGCTTTTCGTGCCAGACGAAAGGCCTTCAAAGGTTTGTCTGGCGACATCCGCTTGTGTATACGTCCGCAGCGCCTCAACCATTGCCCAAGTGCGCACTGGTTAAATCGGTGAGCAGATTCAAGCTGTGAATGAAAAGAAGTTGACAAGCTCGGCTAGCCAACAGGAGGAACGAATCGGCCGCTAAACTGCATGGTGGGTTGTAGGTGCACTGTGGGTGCTTGAGTGGTCGTTTTATGTGGATGTGTGTGCGTTTGTGTGTGCGCTTCGTTGATTCCTTGCCGAGTGCAGAGTCGATAGTCTGTGGGACGGGGGTTGACACGGACGCGCAGAGTATGGGCTCACCCCGACGGATGCTAGGTTGTCTCATATAATCACCGTCTTACGATCCGGATACATGCATTCAGACGTGTCAAATGCACTATAGTCAAAGGAGTCCTTGGAGAAACTTGATTTGGGATGTTATATTTAGATCATAGCTCTGAAGGGTCGCATGAGTATCCACGTTGTCTGCGTAAGCTATACTACGTACCTGTCCACCTTTCATGATATCAAAATGCCCCCCAGGAACCTCTACCAAAGTGACAGCTGAAAGGGGGCCGTTGGTGGGTAAATTGTCTGAAAGGATAGGAGGACCTTGACTCACTTTCAGGAGCAGCTTCTGCGATGCTTCTCGCTATTTCAACGGGTAGCATATCGTCGTCTTGGGCGACAACAAAAAGGACGGGAGCATGAGCATCCTTCAGGTGGATTCCAGGACGGGAGCCCATGAGTTCAAGACAGAATGACGCATTTATTATATTTGGCGTGTCTCCGAAAGCGGTTTTGCCTTGGGCGAACATGGTGTTAAATCCTAAGATAACTGAGCCATTATTCAGAGAGGTAAGAGGAATTCATGACTGACCAGGTAGCGAGCTCGGTGTATTCAGTACGGCAAATTCACCAGGGGCACCGACCGCCTTGACAAAGATGGGTGAGAGCCCGAGTTTTCCTTTGATTGTGTCCAACAGCGCCCAGAATACCAGTCGCGGGTTAAACGGCATAGAGTTCAAGACAGCGTAGCCTGAGAGCAACGTAAGAACTAGGGGGAATATGAAGATGTACAACACACACCATCTAAAGTGGGTGAATGAGCCATTCCCCCAGCGAGCCCGGTATCTTCGAGAAGGAGCTGGGCCACAGACAAACCGCTCAAGGCGCTACCCATCACCACAATCTTGTCATTCCTGAATGTTTCTGGCCGCTCGCGTGCGTAGTTCAGCACAGATTTGTAGTCCTCAAGCTGCTGAGCGATCGAAACGAAGTTTCGTGGCTCTCCGTCAGAGTCGCCAAAGTACCGATAGTCGAATATCAGCGACGCGTAGCCAGCATCCGTGGCCCAACGTTCACCGAACACAGCTAGTCCGGCTTCTTTAATTACAGTCATCCTGGTGAACAATGAACATGAGAAAGTTGGCTGTTGGAAATCGACATTTGAGGAGGAAAATTGCGTACCCATGACCAGCTATGACGAGGGGAAATGGCCCACTTCCCGCAGGCGTGTATAGCCATGTGTCGAGAGCGATACCAGGTTGCGCGCTAGGAATTTTCAGGGTAGATCTTGTGAAAGACATTGCGGTCACAGTTTCGAGGAAGGTGAGTGATGCAAGTAGTCGTCGTGAAGAATAGAAGAGTTTGCCCAGCACCCAATGCGCTACTGCGTGCCGCCATCAGTGGGTCGTGGCCGTCTTTCACGGTGCGGGGTGGGTTCTCTGGTTGCGGCTTTGTCCGAATCACAGGTTGTCGTTGTTTGGCGCTGTTCTGGTGTCCGGATTCGATCACGATCGGCTAAAATGCTTCCGCGTTTCTATATTTAAATCATGGTGACGTCATATTAACGGCGTCCCGCGGGGTATGTAACACCCCGCAAACATTCATCGCGATAAATGCAAGTCGATGCGATCAAAGTAAGTAAATGTAATTGAAGTAGCGAGATGGGGAGCTAGTGCATCAAAGGTCATCTTCACTGAAATCTGCACCGAGAAGCATGAATCGTTTCCAATTATCCAAGTGGGTCTTCACCTCATGGGCGGAGACGAGATTTGAGTTGAAATCAGCACTGAGATGGATCGCGCCCTCCCAGGAAGTGATGCGGAAAAATCTGGGGTAGACTTAGCATAGGTGTCGATATGATGCGATGCGTTACTCACGGCGCTGGTTGCGTGTGGTTCAAAGACAGTAGGAATTTCGGCATCTTGAAGACGGTTTGCCCAGATGCGTCCTTGAAGTTGACATCAAGGAATTTCTCTGAAACTCCATCACTGGAGAAAGAGTATCCATTGGAAGGTGGGAGACTGAGTAAAGTCAGAATCATGTTGAAACAAATGACGGAAGACAAGTACGAACATATTTACTTTAGAAGCCGCGATGATGTTACCGATGAATAACTCAGATACCAAGCCCATATAATTGACGGGGTCTTGCAATGCTGCATGTGCCGCGTACAAGTCGCGAACTTGTCTGATGACTCTGACAAGCGTAGGCTTATCCAAAGGGACTGAATTGCCTTCCTGGGACAAGAAAAGGGAGACGGGAAGCCTCATAACTCCAACGCTCAGTGTGTATCCAGGGAATCCTTGCCTTGAGGAATAGGGTTCGACGAGGAGGTTGCGACAATCGCGGAGATGTAGATTATTCAAGTATTGAGTAGACGCCTCTGATGTGGGTGGATTATCCGCCACGGTTGTCATGGCCAGTGCGGCATGTGCTGTGGACAACGAAGAGGATGAGAAGGAAACGCGTATACGATGAACTATGTAAACGGCGCACCAAGGTGTGAAACAGTATATCCCTGGCCAGTAGCATGCCCTTGTTTCCTTTTCAACCCAGACAAGAGTCTTGCTGACTCCTCGATCGTGAAAGGGACGGTTGCATATCCAGGAGAGGGCGTCCCGGGGTCACCACGTTTTGGTCTGAAGCCGTATGGATTCTAGAGAGGATGTTCAGCAAGCAAACGCGATTTCACGTTGAAGGAAAAATAATACCTCCAAAGTTTGGCCGAGGGAAACCATGAAGGACAGGACTGAAGCATAGTAGGGGTGGTCCGGGCTAGGCTCTTCTGATGATACAGGAGAGATCGGTCGGGGCACTGACGGCGACAATACGTTGAACACGGCAGGCGTGAGATTCTCAACCTCATTTCCCCAATGCAGACTTGGTGTCGGGATATCCGATGAACCAAGGGTTCGGGCCAGCTGGGTCAAGAAGCGATTCATCGTGATTTTCAGGCCGTTTCCGTCGAATGGGGCATGATGCGTATGTATCAAGATTCCGAAACTGGATACGGAGCCGCTGGGAGCGGTTGGGCCCACCAACAGGTAGACCCATGTCTGATCACCTTCGGGAGAAGGCACCTTGGCTCTTCCGAGCTCAAGACGGAGAGCTTCAAGGCTGAGCTGAGGTTGGTGCACGACTTTGCAGGTTCGCTTGCACCACCCATCGATATCTCCAGGTTTGTATACTAGCGCAGAAGTTCCATCGTCCCTCGGATCTATGCGAGTCGCGATGGTGGGAATATGGTAACGCAACCAGATCCAAGCGTCTCGAACGGCGGAGGTAAGTCGGGCTTCTGAGAGTGGAGTCTGCAATTCGAGATGGGCTCCAATGAAAAGGGTTTGTTCGCCCTTGACGAAACGGTTGAGTGTATCCTGTACTAGCTCTCCACCTGCAAGGGGTCGCACGACCGATCCATCAGAGGTAGTGTGCCAAAGATACTTGTTGTTATCGAATTTAGTGAAGAGCTTGTCTGCCATCCCTGTAAAAGAAGTTTATCGCCGATGATGACACACAGTGAGGTGAAAATACCTGCCTTGTAGTTGGGTTAGAAGGGTCACAGAAGGTCGTATTGCGTAGCCTTATAGCCTTAGACCAAGGCAGGCTTTACGGAAATCGCTTCTCCGTCGACCCATGTTTGTAAGCGTGGGTGTAAACGCGGAGGAAGCTACATTTAGTGACAATCCCTAGAAGATGACGAGAACCCGTAAGTGCCCGTGACCAAAGGTAGGGTGGATGTCATGGAACCGGTGGGTCCGCAGTCATGATGAAGCATCGATATGCACCCTCCCTGAAGAACCTTCGGTCAAATTTGTGGGTACCAAGGAAGAAGATATCAGCAGCGCTCACGCGTCCGCCGTCTTGTTATGAAACACAAGTTGTTTGTGCTGTTTCCTAGGCTTGAGGGTCCTCGTTGAGCCAGCAGAGTCCTCGAAGGCCATACGGGAAGGCCATGGAGTTACGCTTGACGCCTATCTTCGTTTTGACTTCTTTTATACCGAACTTGAAGAGGCGACAACCACGCGAATTTGTTGGTACTCGAATGGAATACTTGGGGGTTCCCCGCAATTTTATTGCATCTTAACAGCAACGAAGCAAATGAGCGATGAGTTAATTGCGTACGTTGGGGTAGAATGGGTACGGTGAGCTGCGAATGGTGGTCTACTAATAGCCTCCGCGGATTTATGGGGGACGTTGGATGAATCCAAGGTTCCATTTCTCAGCCTAGTGATGGCCTGAAATCCACATGGTGTCAGTATAGTCCGTGTCGATACTTTGAGAAAGAGTTACAAGAGGTATTGTACTCCAATTCGGCTCGAATTCACCTCACGCCGTGAGGTGGAAGTTGGGAAGCCCGGTTACGTCACAGTCACGCCACACGCGGGATGAGAACACGTTACCGTGACGCGTTCTGTGCTTCATCTTCTTGTTCTACCCATACGACCAGTCTACCATGAATCTCAACGTCAACCATACCAACCCCATACCGTATGCCCTGGCTAATTTGAACTTCTCAAGGGCTCCGGGAATTCAATGCCTGTGGTAGCTTCGACGCTCGGTTAACCCGTCAGATAATCGCCAAGTACCCGCTTCCCAAGGATAATCCTTGCGAGATCGTGACGCGACGTCAAATACACTGTATAACCGACGGCGTACTCCGCTCTATCTGACTTCGACCTGCTGCTGAGTTGCACCACGTTACTGAAGGCCGTAAGCTTTTTGGTGCTCTACAACAAGATGGGAAGTGCGCACCCAGGGATCTTCAGGATGTGTTGTTTTATGGGTGGAGGTAAGGCTACATCGTTGCATTGTGTTACCCGCGGTTAATCCCGAATAGCACATGCTCCAGTCGGCTAAGACTCTTCTCGTTTATCAATGATATCAATGTCTGTGGAGATTCCTTGTAGCCAAACACTGAGTTATGAACAAATCAATCATACCGCAGGTCTGCTTCTCTCCACCTAGGCTGATCCACCCAGGGTCAGTTGACCGTATCCCAGATACAAGCAATAGGCTTCAGGCGCGAGGGGCGCGGAAGAAGCATCGTCTTTTGATAAGAACAGCGGGCGTTTCCCTGACTGGCGGACGGCAGACTTTTCTCCAAATTGCTGACTCCTAACCAGAGCTGCTTCGGCAACAAACCGGCTCATACAGGAGTTGTGCGACGACTCGAGCGGTAGCTCTATCACTTTAGGCGATAGGCCTGCTCTATTCGTGATGGGCCAGCTCACGGTATCAAACAAAGGCTGCATAAATACGAGCTCTTCCCATGAGCGCAAATAGCTTTGCAAACGTACCCTTCACCCTACCGGTACCTTAACGATGGCGATGAAGATCGCGGTGGTGAGTGCGAAAGTCATGAACAGGTATTAGGGACGGCAGCTGACACTCCGAACGAAGGTTGGCATCTCTGCTGAATTGCCCAGCGGCTCCACATCAAGTATCAACCTGAACCACCACTCCTTCTACGACTTCCTTGTTGCTGGAGGCCAATCGTACGAAGATATACCCTCAGAGCGGTTGAATATCAATGCGTAAGTATCATAGACTTCGAAGCATTCGGCTACTTGATGGCGTCATTAGATGGCAAGGCAATCATCTCGGTCAGATCAAATCGAAGCGGGGATCATTCCTCAAGAATGTTGACTTATTCGATAACGTTGAATTTGGGGTATCTAACCGGGATGCCCAAATCATGTCTCCAAGCACGCGAAAGTTGATCGAACACAGTTTCCTAGCTCTACTCGACTCTGGTATAGATTACCGTTCTCGTGACGTTGGCTGCTTCGTAGCAGGCGTAAATCATCTCCCAGAATTGGTCAGTGCCCAGCTTACACTCGACCTACTCCATTGCTCACAGCTGGGTTGTGCGCGCAGAACGAATATGATACCCAAGTATCGATGTCTTGTCCGCCTTCTATGATCTCAAATAGGGTCTCGTATCATCTCGATATAACCGGCCCATCTGTCCCCACCGACACAGCGTGTAGTTCTACATGCACCGCGTTCCACCTTGCTTGTAATTCGCTCCGGGCTGGCGACTGCGAAGCCGCCATAGTTGGAGGTTGCCAGCTTAATTTGGGGTGATTACCCTTCGCCCATTCGTTTCTATCTTTTCGTCAACTGAGTAATCACCAGGTTCTTGGATTGGTTTCATTACTCTCAAGGCTCTATGCTCGCAAGTGATGGAAAATGCAAGCCTTTCGACGCATCTGCAGACGGGTATGTAATTTTCTCCCCCCAACTTCACGGCCAGAACTTATTCAAGGTTTGCAGGTTTTCCAGAAGCGAGGGAGTAGTCGCCATCGTACTGAAGCCGTTGGACGCGGCTCTCAGAGATAACGACCATATCTACGCGACCGTAAGCTTGAGTTCCAACAATCATTTCCGTTACCAATCTCGATTCTCGCTCAGGTTCTGGGTACGGGCCTAACCGCCACGGGTTCTGCAGCCCCTCTCGGTGCTCCTGTAGCCGAAACCCAATCCAATGCCATGCTCCGTGCGTTCAAGCAAGCTAACGTCAGCCCACAAGATGTCGACTTCGTCGAATGCCACGGAACAGGTATGATCGTTCAACACAACCTCGAATCTGAGCATTTTCTCAGCCACCATGAACTCTAGGTACTGCCAAAGGCGATCCGGAAGAAGCGAACTGGATTCTTCGAAACTTCAAGCGCGATAGGGAATGGTGGTTTGGTAGTGTCAAGGGCAATATTGGGTGGGGTCCGCTCATATTCTCGGGGGCGTCAAACCTTCTGACGCCATTCGTATCAGGCACACTGAAATATCAGCCTTTTTGGTCTCACTATCGAAAGTCTTGTCAATCCTTGAGCACGGTATCATACCGCCAAATGTCAATCTCGAGACCAAGAATCCGGAGATCAAATGGGATGGCTACGCTAGTGTGCCCCTAGTCCCAACCCCGCTCCCCTGTCCATCCACAGGCCGAGCTCCAATGATTTCCATAGCCTCCACTGGGCTCGGCGGGGTGAACGGACATGTTATCGTTGAAGGATACTCACACATCCGTCCTATGGCACGGGAAACGACGCCTAATTCACCAAGGTTAATTCTCCTTACCGCTGGTGGTTTGTCACCACGTTCTGCTGGCTTGGTCGCCGAATCTATGTCCAAGTCGCCTGGTAACAAGTGCGCCTCACTCGCAATGCTGGCGTGCAAGTCAGCGAGGAGAACACGACAAATGACCTGGAGATCTTACGCAGTGGTCGACTTGAGCGCCGAATCGGAGGTTCGCTTTCCTCCTCCAGTTTTGTCACCAAGGGTCAAACCACCCCTCGTCTTCATCTTTTCGGGACAAGGGCCCCAGTATCCGGGCAGTAAGTGGAGGGTTTGGTCACAGTTGAATTCCATGCTAACGTTCCCGTATAGTGGGTATCGAACTCTTTGATGCTTTTCCTGTGTTCAGAGAAAGCATCTTGGCCTCTGACCGCACACACAAGTCTGTGACTGGAAGGTCACTTCTCGACGACTACGGCTTATTTTCCCCATCATCACCTTGTCCTTTGTCGGGCACCTGGCCAGTCGAAGTAACTCTGCCTGCGATCGCTGCTTTCCAAATGGCGATCTTTGATTTACTCCTTGACATTGGGATCAAACCGGATGTTGTCATGGGTCATTCTGCTGGGGAAACTGCCGTCCTCTACGCAAGTGGCGCTGGTTCTCAAGCGATGGCTATGGAAATTGCCATAGCGCGAGGTCAAGCTTTTGCTAGCATTGAACATCAAGGAGGGACGATGGCTGCCCTGTCCTGTAACGTGCAGCAAGCTAATGCATTAATAAATGCTTGTGGCCCTGGTGACTTCTGGCGTGCTGAGATCGCATGCTTCAACGCACCGGATGCAGTTGCTATATCTGGTGACACCAAGAGCATCGAGTCTGTCCTCCAGACAGCGGCTTCCTTTGGAATATCGGGAAGAAGGCTGAAGACCGACGTCCCAATTCATAGCTCGATGATTGAGCTATGCTCGACCACTTATCAGGCGTTGATGAACGAAGTTTTTGCTCGGTACCCAGGCAATCATTCTCCCAAAATCCCCACATATTCCCCAACCACTGGCTCCCTCATTACTTCCTTCACTGCCGAAAGCTTTTGGTTGAATGCTCGCTTACCAGTACAATTCACATCGACCCTAGCCGCTGTCGGCGAGGCATATGGCCCGTCCCTTCAGTTTGTCGAAGTCTCATCGCATCCTGTCCTTTCGGCGTATGTATCCATGATATTCCAAGACGCAAACTGCATCGCCGCTAGCGCGAAAAGACCTCGCTCTGACAGTGGACCCAAGTCATTAGAGCACCACACGTTCTTGGAACTCTTAGGGCGTCTGTTGCTCAAAGGCTTGAACGACATGAACTTCTCCAAGTTCTATGGAGTGACGTCGGACGTTCATGAAGTACCCATGGCCTCGTATCCTTTCCAACCCAAATCATTCCCTATCTATTCTCCGGGTCCCTTGTATCAAAAGCAGATTGCATCGCATCATGGTCCTCTCAACCACCCGTACCTTCAAATCAATCAACTTACCCATCCTAGCCTGGCTGAGCATAGCATACGTCAGCAACCAGCCCTCTGCGCGTCTGGTTTTCTCGAAATGGTGAGGTTTCATGATGCGAACGCCACCATGCTGAGAGTCCTTGCAGGCGTTCGAATTTGGCGCTCGTGTGCTGATGGAGGTAAAATTCCATCGCATTCTTTCCCTGACTTCAGTCCCACCGACGCCAGTTTCTGTACACCTGGATGGCTCTCGCTGGTCTATCAGCTCGAAGACAATCTCCCACCGCAGTACATTCTGTTCCCCCGTGAGTTTCAGCCTCGTAGACTTCAATTCCTGAATTGAGTTATCCCAGCCCGATACCCTTCACGCAGAAGGCTTCCTTTCCTTCGAAAAGCCTGGCAGACCCCCATGCGTGGATCTCACCGATATCCGGTCCAGATTGAAGTTTCACGTTGTACGAGGTTTGCAGCCTCTTTTCTCAAATACATACAGCATCTTGACGACACAAATAGACGAGTTATACCCGTCCCTCGAACAGCTCCGCTTCGGACCAACATTCCAACGCATCTTCTCAGCACAATATGACGGTAATGAGGCCCTTGCGACTATTCGATGCAAAGCCGCGGATTTACTCGAGTAAGTACCGTTTAGCTGACTCCCGTCCAACTACTTATGACTTCAGACACGATTATGTATTACACCCAGCCATCATCGATGCTTGTATACAAATTTGCTGCTATGTTCCTCTGCATGGGAACACAGATCCTAACGTATACTATCTGCCCGACTCCGTCGAAGTTGCCATCTTGCACGCATCACCCAAGTTTGCGGACCTACCTGATCTCCTTTATGCCCATTGTGTTCTTCGGCAGTGGACACCTAGTAAGTCTGACTCAACATCTCTTTTCTATATATACACACTAATACTTCTCAAGCTGAACTTTGCTATGATGTCGTCGGGTGCGATGAAGATGGGATACCTCTCTTCACTTTGAATAACCTCAAACTTCGCCTTCACCTTGTTGAGCCTCCTCGCTCGGTAACGATGAGGTATGATATTGTCGAACAGCAAGTCTTTGATGACTCCCTTACAGTTTCCTCCCCCGGACAGGTATGATTTCGTCTCCTTCTAATATGAAAGACCATCTCACTTTTTTGACCCCCAGGCCAGTCTTTTCAATACAGAGATGGATATATGTTTCCATTTCGTTGAAGGTCGCGAGGCTGGTTTACGGTCCCATCTGAGCAAACTCGAGAATACTCATATGCTCACTATATGGATCACGGCCCTCAATGGTGCATCTGCCGACAAAGCGACTGGACTGTTCCGAGCGCTAGTGAAAGAGTACCCCAATTGGACGATGCGTATGGCCCTCTTCGACGAGGTGTTTGACACACATGGCGCCCGTATGCTTGCTCTCAGGCGACTGCCAGCCAGTCTCAATGACGAGAGTGAATTCACTTTCGCCAGCGATGGTTACATCACGGTTCCAAGAATATACCCCCTGCCTTCAATCCTCCCCGGAGTCTTACCAAGTACCCCCACTTCAATCATAATCCCGTCTTCATCATCCGAAATCAGTGACCATACTGCTGGTCTACTGGTTGCCGCTTTGGCGCCATCGTTAAGCGCCTTCCGCAACAAACGACGCCTTGCTGGCCTACGGGTTCTATTGACGCATTCACAGAGTAGTATAGGTTGCATCGTCTCGCAGATCTATCGAGCTCTCGATGTTGACTTGACCGAACTGTGCGAGGATGTCACGGCCTTGAGTCTCTATCAGTGTGGGGCTCATTCATACGACCTAGTAATTTCCGGCGCCTCAGATCCTACTATCTATCAAATTGCCGCAGTTCTCCTTCGACATCCCAGTAGTCGACTCTTCTTTTGGAACTACGGCACCACTTCCCTGGAAAAGATTCGTTCCGCCGAACCACTACTAGCACAAGAAGCCCTGGAATGCAGCTGCCAAACCGTGAAGCAGTATTCCATTGTGCTTCAGTCTACACCCTCAACTGTGGCTGACTCGATTCAAGCTGACATAGCGACATTATTCTCCCCCCAAAAGTCGTATGTGCTGCTTGGTGGCTTAGGAATATTGGGCCTCCATATGGCTCTTTGGATGTATTCGGTCCGTTCCCCTCCCTGACTCCTCGGTAGCTCCTAGACAATTTTTTTCTTAGACAGGGGCCAGACACATTATCATCACCTCCCGCTCGGGCGCCTCATCGCTTGACAATCAAAAAGGTCTTCGACGCATTGTCCAGTATCTGAATGAGAGAAAAGATTTGTCTTTTCGTGTTGAACGATTTGATGCAGCTGATATGGGTCAAATGAAGGCGTTTATAGGATCCCTTTCCCTGCCTCTGGGTGGCTGTTTCTTTATGGCGAACAGCGCCCTGGATTGCCCGTTCCTCATGTTGGATGATCATGACTTCACCCAAGCTTACCGCAGTACAGAGGGCGCCGCGAAGTCACTCATCGCCGCTGTGGATCCTTCCAGTCTTGAATTTCTAGTTGCTATCTCATCAGTTTCTGCTATCTTCGGTATTTCCGGTCAGAGCTCGTATGCCGCGTAAGCCTACCCTTTCCTTCTCTATCCCAGTGACTGACTTGACACAGCTCGAAACTTGCCCTGGACGGAATACTGAAACCACTCGTCAATGCGTCCTCATTCATTTGCCCGCCAGTTGCAGGCACAACCCTTGTAAAGAAGGTTCAAGAACGCAACGAAGGCTACCTGGTGAAATGGCAAATCACCATTCAAGGTTTGTTGGTCTCATCCTCATGAAAATATGTTGGCTTAAGTGGTTGGTCAGACTACATCTTCTGTCTGGAAGATATCATTCGCCTGATTCGCTGCAAAAGGCAACCCACTTTCTATATACCCCACTTATCATGGAACGAGGTCGACAAAGACGTTGGCATGCCGCATTTGGGGGCGCATTTGTTAAACTCCCATCTGGACCAAAGCGTGCCCGAAGCGGAAGCGCCTTCATCGTACGAACGTTTGAATGATATCGTTCGGAAAGTGCTGGATGTACACCGCGAAGACCTGGCTCCGGAAGTCCCGCTGACATCGTTCGGCTTGGACTCTCTCTCAGCCTCACGATTATCCCTCCTTCTCCGCACTGAACTGTCCCTACAGTTCAATCAAATACGTCTTCTCGCGAATGCGACACTAGGCGATATACAATGTGCCATGCGCATCAAGGATTATCCCGCCCATTCGAAGACATTGGAGACCACCGACAAAGTCGGACAGTCAGTAGCCACGACGCTTCGCAGGTTCCTCCCTTCGCCATTGGTGCGACGTTCTTCTCGTTCCAAGCCAATCGCCCCCATTCCTTCGAAGGTCGTCCTTGTCACAGGAACCACGGGTGCCCTTGGGACTCACCTCCTCTGCTCCCTCCTTGCATCAAAAGTGACCCTCGTCTATTGTCTGAACAGACGCAACTCTACTCCTGCGATACACAGACAGAAGGAACAACTCCGTCGGCACGGTCTACCTGAAGATATATCCGACTCTCCCGCAATCACCTTCATCGACTATGATCCAGGGCTCCCGATGATGGGGCTCACTAATGACATCCTTGACAAGGTACGCGCGCCGCCGATTGATTCGACATGTCTGCTTGACAAAAACCATCGTCCAGCTCCGATCATCTGTCACGCATATCATTCACAATGGTGATTACCCCGGTCTTTCTCCCTTTCAATTACTGATGATGATGTTCGTGTCTTTCCTAGCTTGGACCTCGGACTTCGCAGCCAGCTTGCCGTTCTTTGATGACCTCCTGATGACTACCCGCTCTCTGTTGAACATCGCCTGCACGTCCACCGTTCGCACATCCCTTTCATTTGTCTTCATCAGTTCTGTTGGAGTTTGCCAACGTGAGTGTCCTTTGTTCGCGATTGCCACATGTCCCTCCGTTAACACGCCATCACAGTTGCTCAAAGTCAAGGACCTGTGCGCGAAGAGTTCATAACTCAAGAGTCGCTTAATCTCCTCCCTAACGTCAAGATTGCGGACAAATCAGGCTACGTTCAATCCAAGTGGGTCGCTGAAGAGCTCATACGTTGCGTAGGGGAAGATTACAGTTTCCGCACATGCGTTATTCGCGCGGGAGTATTATCGGGCAGTCTCAACGGTGCCTGGGATACTTCTCAATGGTTCCCTTCGTTGGTCAAGTCTGCATTTTATCTCAAGTGTCTACCTACGGGCCACGATGTAAGTTTGCAAGCCACTTTGATGTCGGCTACTTTTTAATCTGTCACACTAGGCAATTTCATGGATCCCCATCGACTTAGCGGCGAAGGCCGTCATTGAGTTTGCTCAAAACTCTGCGACGGGCATGATTCATCTTGTTCACCCGCGACCAACCATGTGGTCGTCCCTCATTACGGAGATAGCCAGCGACCTTTCCGTCCCTCTCGTGTCCTATCCGGACTGGCTGGAACTTCTTGAACAAGATACTCGAAATCCGACTTCGTCTTTGCACCAACTTGTTGATGGTCCTAACCCAGCTATTCCACTCCTTGATTTCTTCCGACAAGCTCAAGACAACCTGAATGCCCCACGAAACCCAAGCGAAAGCTTGGGACTTACTGTCAAGGTAGACAGTCGTCGAGGCCAGGAGCACTCATCATTACTCTGTGACCCGAACCTACCCTGTTTGAGTCCAGACGATGCCAGGAACTGGTTGATGTATTGGCGAGCGATTGGGTTCTTGCCGCCGGCCTAAAGCTCATACGGACCGCCGTTTTTTNAGCTCGTGGAACGTTGTAAATATAGTGTACTTCTATCTTTCTTTCCTGCTGTAACATGAAACACGACCTGACTGTGAACCAGATAGCAATGACATCAGAATGGGCACTCCGTCCAAACTCCTTCCGAGGCCGTTCGGTTTTTCGCGACATCTGACATATGATAAGCGACTGAAGTCCTGATACGCGAGATCATGCTCCAGCGCAGACCAGGGTATCCGAAATACTCGCTGTCGATCCCCTCAACATGGGTGAGCCACGAAGACTCCCAAGACTATATTGATGGCAAATTTGCTGAGCCGCAGGGACGCCAGTCTCCACGTGGACCTCCTCTCTTGTTTGCGCCTCAGTCGGATTCAGGCGTTGAACAAGTTCTCAATGACTCCCTGTGTCTATGGTACCTCAATACTCAGAAGTCTAAGTTCAACGGATCAAAACCTGACGACCTGATCTCTGGCGCCCTGAGAACTGTACCCCGTACGTTGTTTTGTACAATCGTCAAGGTGTATATGACTGGTTCGGCTTATCATTGACTGATATACCATCTACATAGCCCTGCTACGCGATCTCATTCCTATTTACAGTTTTACATTGCTATGGAACGCTGACATCAGGGCCATATACATTTGTTAATGGTAAGTCATTCGAACGGAAAGTCTCCGTTAGCCATTGAGTAAGTTTGCTATCTAGTATATCCTTGGCCGCATACTGCTACACGAGTAATACCCTCGGATTTGACCTCCTCTTATACGTAAACTTCTTCTTCATCGGCTACGCCGGTTATCGCCCGACAAATACGAACGAACCAGACCTGTTCAACGCCATTCGCCTCGGAAGGGAGTGCATTCCACGCAACCCACATGGCTTTGCGATTTCCCATCGCGTGCGCACACTTATAAACTGAGAGACAAGAATACCAGCAAGCGTAACTTAAAGCCGCCCTAGTAGCATGTCCAACTCAACGACCTTTGATGTGCCAAACCCTCTAACACCCCTCGCATACCTACCTCGTGATCTCGCCAATCAGTTCGAGGTCTCCCGGTATCTCTATGCCATCACACTCGGAGTACGTATCTAATCATGGTATTCCCTCTGGATACGAGGTTGACATTCCCGTTGGCAGGCCTACATGTGGGATTGCGCAGTCAATTTGGGCAATGACTACAAGCTCTTGGTCCAGAATAAGGTCCGCTTCCCGACTATCATATACTACCTTTCAAGGTATGTCTCTTCATACTTTCGTGACTTCGTGACATTTTTCTCAGTATATTACAGAATATGCACTATGGCATACATAATAACGAGCTTTGTCTTCCAAGGTAAGCTCCCAGGGGTTCCCTAATGTCCATATGTCACTCACAGCATTGGCAGTGGGACAGGTCGCTGACTGTCAGGCACTCCAGCTGGGTCTCGGGATCTGCAACGTCCTATCCCAAGCCTTCACCTCCATGCTTTTCTACTTGAGAGCACAGGCCGTGTGGCATTACAATCCCATCGCTCGAGGCGTGTATCTCCTCTTATGGCTAGGGGTCGTGGGTTGCTCCCTCACTGTCCCCATTGGGATTCGCGGTGCCCATATCGGTCCCACAATGGCTTGTATCAACACCGTTGTACCTGAATACGCGGAGGCGACCTTGATTATGGCGCTCATCAACGACAGTGCTGTCTTCTTTGGGATTACCTATCGGATTCTCGCGTATTCTGTCATCGAAGATAGCTTCACTGCCCGGGCGAAGCATTTCTTCGGGAAGGGGAAGATGTCTTCTCTGCCTCGCTCGTTGCTCCAGGGTGGTCAGCACTATTACCTGTGCGTTTTCAATCCAAGCTCCTTTTGTCACCCTGCCCCCTAATAAACTCTGAGTAGAATAGCCGTCCTGGGCAACGTGGTGGCTTTGACCTTGCTCAAGCTGTCATACGTCCCCCCTGTGTACCACGGCATGATGACTATTCCCGTCCTCGCAATAGTCAACGCAATGGCTTGTATTGTTTTCCGGAAGATCAAATTCGGTCTCATCAGTCATGATGGTACCGATAGGCCAGTTGTTACGGATGGTGCGGCAAGTGTCTTGCCAGCTCACTATTACCGCAGACGTCCTACCCAGAGTGACGGAACGACTACTTTCATTGACGGAGGCAGCGTTACGGATGGTATCAAGATTTTGAAGGACACACAAGTTGTTACAGATTGCGATATCTGCCTCCCCCTTCAAACTCGTCCACCCCCTCTGAGCAGACAGACATAGCGTAGAGTGGATGAGCCAGAGGCTTTTAATTTAACTGCTCGGTGGGAAGGTGCGGTACGAATGTGCATTCTTGCAGCGGGATGTATATAGCCGAATACTTTCTCCTGGTGCCTTCTTAGTTACTTCTGATGTTGGTCGATTATAAAGCAGTTGTAATGTAACACCTCGACGGACCGGCCACAGCGACTTAAAACCCCCAGGAAGCACGACCGTGGGCACGAATATCACTGCCAGCCAACTGCCAGCAATAAAAAGGCGTCACATGGACACGGTAAACCACTCTCTCCAACGAAAGAAAAACATATATAAGATGTAGAAATGCAACGACAGGAGTCGTGGCTACTCCATGATGCATTCCTTCAGAACCGTCCTCGGACTCTTAGCCGCATTTCTCCCTCCTGCCTTTGGCATTGGCGTCTCACCAGGACAAATCCGCAACCTCGTCACTTTTGGCGATTCATACACCGACGTGGTGAACACTGGCGACGGCGGTACAGCATGGCCAATCTTCGCCGCCAATACGGCCAAAGTGACCCTCTTCCCATTTGCTCGTTCTGGCGCAACGTGCTCAAACAACATCACATTCCGACCGTTCCCGTCTGTCTTCGAGAGCCAACTACCATCGTACTTCCAAGGGAAAAACAACGGTTCTTTGAAACTCGACCCGCGAAGGACTATATACACGTTGTGGATCGGAACCAACGATGTTGGCGTAAACTCGTTGATTAGTGGTAGCAATCAAGCTTCTATCGTGGATACAGTTAGCTGCGCAGTTAACTGGGTGAGAACCTTGTTTGACAATGGTGCTCGGAATTTCATCTTCCAAAATGTAAGTTCCTTCAAGGGTGTTCTTGCCAACTACTGACGAACCTGTCTTTTTGAAAGATGATACCGCTACAGCTAGTACCTTTGTACGCTGCGGACTCGTGGCCAAATCGGTTCTGGACAGCACAGCGCAACACCACTGAATGGAGCGTATTCATGCGAGAATTGACATTATCTGGGAACGCTATCGCCAAGTTGATGCTTCAAGACTTGGCTCAAAATCTCCGAGGTGCTCATATCGGTAAGACCAATGAATGGAAAGCACTTCACTGAATAACTCATGAGCCTGGGTCCAGCGTTGTTCGATTCACATACGTTATTCCAAACCATGTTCGACAACCCTGCGGCATTCTTGAACGGGACAGCCCCACTGAACGTCAATGGCGCCGTGAATAAATGTGTCTTTCCACTGGATGGGCAGCCCAGTACCGGCGTGGTTTGTACAACAGCGCAGGGAACCGACAGAGACAGCTTCTTGTGGTGAGTAAACAGATATGCGCATGCGCACGTTGAGCCTTTTGAGGGCAAAACCACTGACTCGATGGCGTAGGTTTGATGAACTGCATCCAAGCGAACAGGCCGATCGCATCGTAGCAAGAGAGATCGCGGCGGTCATCCAAGGCAAAGGAAGCAAGTTTTCTAGGTGGTTTAGCTGAGAGGCAGCTCAGGACTGTAGTGTTTCGTCAACAATTGTTACTCGAACCAAAAATGTGTATCCTACTTTATCATGATGCGCATACTCAACCGCTCAAGCGGATTACACAAGGATATCTGTCAGAATGCACGATGTGAGCTATGGATCCAAAATATAACAGATCAAGGAACCGACCTTATGGATGATGTGGCTATTGGCTTCCTCTGAAGAGTCCGGGGGATAGGAAACCGACGAGCAAGGTAATACCTGAAGGAACAGGATTTAAGTCGAGGGATAACGGCAAGACGCTAGAGCGGTTCCAAGAAATGATAAGTGGGTTATATAAAGATAGCAGAAGCGGGTACAATAGCAAAACATATATGGGGAGGTCCGTGAAACAAGGCTTTTAGAAGTCCATAAAATAGTATGTGGGTGGCGAAGGAGTACGGTAGCAACAACAAGGATCAGTGGCGGAAGAGTTTGAAGTAGAGTATCAGGACGACGACAGCAATCAGGAAAACGGCAATGAGGGACAATATGACGCGTTGGCGATACATTCTAGGGGTCATTTATGAGTTCAACGAGTGGATCGGGAATACAGTGGGTCTACGCACTGTTGAATCATCTTCTTGAGCGTACCGGAGGCCCTGTCGATGGAATTATCCGCGTTGTTGAGCTATAAGCACCAAATTTGCTTAGATATTCTGAGACACGGTGGACAGAGAGGACGCACCATGCTCCTGGAGTTCTCAATTTGCTCTCTCTGCACCCGAAGCGTTCTAAGGATGTCAGCGCCCTGTTCTTCACTCTCCAAAGCTATCCGCTGACTATCCAGGATCCTCCGGCTGCCATCGTTGAGCGTCGCCGTCCCAGCCAAAAGACGCTGGCGTTCGTTGCCATACGGGTTGTCGGAGGCGTTGCCACGGGAGTAGCCCTTTGGAATGAGCCCCTCACTAGCCGTGACGGACGAATGAAGGGTCCTTGAAGTATTTTTACATCGAGTAAGCTCTGCTTTCGCGTTGTTCAAACGTGTCGAGTACGGAGGCTTGATGGACTTAGGCACCGCCTGAAGGGTCAACTGCATTTGGGAGAACTGTAGGGTGCAGATGAGCACGACGCGAAACCGAAGAACAGGAAAGCACTCACCAAGTCATCGGCCTCGTCGAGCTCGAGCTCAACCTTCCTCAACGTAGCTTTGCATCGTTCTGGCGCCCAATGTGAGCCATCCTATTTGGTCAGACATGCGAACTAACTTACCAGCATTTCCTCGGTCAGCTTGGAAGGTAGACGACTCTGCATCGAGCTTAGCCTTTATCCCTCGGAGGCTTTGAAGGAGGTCTTGTTCGTAAGCCTCGAATATCGAAATTGGCGACTCGGGGTCGTTCATGGTTGGGAGAAGACAGGCAGCGTTGCGTCACAGGGTGACGGTCACGCCACTCTAGGAGCAGATAGGAGAATGAATGCCCCGTGACGCCAAGAGCTGAAAGACGCCGAGCGCCGGGCTTTCAATCACAACTTCTATTGGAGTTCCATTGAGCTTGAGTCCTCAACAATTGTGTAGGTGCATTGCACCATATCTCATTGTTACACTTTCATTCATCTCAGAAACGGTGAGCTGCCTCTCCACTTTTAATGGCTCTCACACAACTGTCACCCGCATACCATGCTGACTCGTCATGCGGACACAGATTCAACCCCAACGCTATCGCTCCTCATTGCTTTCAGCCCAATATGTCCTAGAATCATTACTTAGGACACCTCGCGAGTTCCGGCGCATTTTTNCTGACCGTTAAAGGTCAAGGTACAAAGTGTCACTTTCCCTGGACCTTTCCGTTGAGCACTTTTTCGAGGAAATATGTGGAGACGATAGATAGAGCCATCACCTTGCGCTCGTAGAATTGTACGTGAACGTGGGGCTTCGGGCGCTGGGACCTTAATCCACCGCAAGTCACCTGTTTCACATCTCGACGGTCTTCGTTTCTCCACAGAAACGTACCTCGTTTCTGGAAGCGAATCGCGAGATATCCATTGTATCTTTGGTATATATTGGATGTCATTGGTTGCTCCCATCTCCCATCAACATCTCCCATTGAACTGCAATGTCTACCGAACTCGATCTCTCCAACATTCAAGGCGATATTCTGTGAGCATTGGTCTAGTATTCACTGTGACTTCAGAGAACTGACTCACTTTTTACACAGCGGCGGCCTTCCCAAGCGGACTGAGACTTGCTACTTCTTCTCAATTTGCAATGTCGAAGGCTTCGCTTCCAACCTCAATCAATTGGTTCCCCTTATCAAGACCACCGAACAAGTTGTCGAGGACCGTAAGAAAATTGCTGTACACAAGGCGACACAGTGCGCCGGATTGGTCCCCATCTCTTCTATCAACATCGCGTTCTCGCAGTCTGGTCTTACCAAGGTCCCTCGAAAACATCCCCCTCGCATCTCACTTGCTGACAATCTGTATCACGCAGCTCAACATCACTGATAACTTAGGGGACGAGTCCTTCGCCAAAGGTCAACGCGCAGACGCCCAGTCATTGGGCGACGCAGCACAAGTCCATACCTCCGAATATGTCCCTGATTGGGAAGAGCCTTTCCTCCAGGACATTCACGGCGTCGTCATCGTGGCTTGCGACTGCTGCCAGTCCACCACAAAGACTCTAAACCAAGTCAAAGCCATATTCGGCGTCGGGACTCCCCAAGCTTCTATCACTGAGGTCACTACCGTCGAAGGTAAAGATCGTGATGGTGAGAATCATGGTCATGAACAGTACGTCTTCTTGTCTTCTCCAGGATGAGTTTATTGAGTTTTTGTCTGACTCGCATCTTCGAGCACAGTTTCGGCTTCCTTGATGGCATTTCCAATCCCGCGATCATTGGTTTCGATCCCGAGCCCGAGCTCGCTCCGAAGGCTATCAAACCTGGGTTCCTTTTGTTGAAGCAAGATGGCGACGCGACTGCACGCCCCGACTGGGCTGCAGATGGCAGCTTTTTGACCTTCAGATATCTTTATCAACTTGTGCCCGAGTTCAACCAGTTCCTCGAGGATAACCCAATCGTCCTGCCTGGCTTGGACAGGAAACACGGTAGCGAGCTCCTCGGAGCTAGATTGTTTGGTCGTTGGAAGAATGGTGCGTCTTCCGAGTCAACTCACCCAAACAAGCCCTTCTAATGCCTACCCAAACACTCTAGGTGCTCCTACTGAGCTTTCGCCGACTTTCGACGACCCAGAATTCGGCAAGGGCTCCAAACGGTACGTGCTCTCTTCCTGAAACTCATTCAATTGTTGTTGAAACGAGTGACTCTGTACTAGGATCAATGATTTTGACTTTGGAGATTCTTTGGTGAAGAACGACCAGTCGAAGTGCCCCTTCGCTGCGCACATCCGGAAGACCTACCCTCGTAAGGACCTGGAAGGACCTCCACTTAGCGCTGATATCAGTGTAAAGTACGCATCCCCCGTTCTAGTCTACTTCAAGCTACATATAACCTGATCCCTTTCAGTCGTATCATGCGCCGTGGAATACCATTCGGCTGCGAAGTCAGTGAGACCGAGAGGTGCGAGAAAAAGACCTCTCATGGTCGAGGACTACTCTTCATTTGCTACTCGAGTACTATCGATAATGGATTCGCGTTCATGCAAAAGGGTGAGTGACATCCTGACTACTCACACCACAATCAAAACCACACCATATGGCATCCGATCTCTGACTACATTTTACTTTCTAGCCTGGGTCAACTCGCCGGCCTTCCCAGTCAACGCTGTGACTTCTCTTGGTCCTATTCCAGCTCTTGACGGCGTTGTGCCCGGGTTTGACCCCATCATCGGCCAACAAACTGGTGGAGGTCCCAGGCAAATGAGTGGTACCAACCCCAATGACCCGACGACCAACATCACGCTTCCAATGTCACCATTTGTCGTGCCCAGGGGTGGAGAGTACTTCTTCTCTCCTTCTATCACGGCGTTGAAGACCAAGTTTGCGGCTTGTGGAAACGCTAGCACTTCCAATTAAGAACTGTTTTGGCTCTCAATAATGTATCATACGCTGTAGCACCTCGAGGCCTCACTTTGTACACGGGAATGATCCTTTTTGGTCTCTTTAGTTGCTCTTTAGGATTCGTTGTAGTTGATGGCCATCGGCAACTTCCGTGTCGTTCGGCCTGGTTTATGCCTTCTGACCAGAGGCCCCTAAGACGCGCCCTTCCTCCTTGTTCTGCCAAACGCCAATATCCTTCATATTCCGCAGCCGTTTTTCTTCAGTCGTGATGAGTAGATGGATTAGGAAATACGACCAGGTATCCTTCATACTGTTACTCGAAAGGACTTATGATACAAAAACTTTCAGATTCGCCATTTTCTTGACATAGAGGCAGGTGCTGGTTCCTCTGACGACGAAGATGATCCAGAGGAGTGGCAGTAGCGAAGAAGGTATATAGTTATAACCTATCAAAAGTCTACTGACTGACAGGACCAATTCCTTGTAGGTAGAGCGGATAGTTCCCCTTCAATTCCCCCAGTGTATATACTTCTTGTATCCAGACCGTCACGTCATGCAATCATCAGGGCAGTTGTAGCCATTACAATCTTTTTCATCGCTGTATTGATCATGTCCTTCATCTCAGTCTTTGTTCCCTCGAGCAGAACAACACCTTCGACCTTACCGCTCAACCCCCCAGCGGCCACGTCTTCATCCTGAAAGAGATGCTTATGTGCATCTAAGTATGCAGGCCAAACGATCTTCTCCCAGTATTGGGGAGGGTCGCGCCAGGTATCTCCCTCTGATGAATGAGAGGCGGTTAGCCTTATATCCATGTGACTCGTGTACCACAAAAGATCTTTCGGTCGCACCTGGTGTGACATATGCTCGCGACTCGCGCCTCGCTCGGGCGACATCCTCGGGGACGCGGAGGAATATGCGTACATCGAGATCGGAAACGATCCGCTAACCATCCACAATCAATTAGTTCAGTCCGAGATCCTCTGAGAAAAATAATTCATGGCCGACCTCATCCCAATACATCAAGAATCCATCAACAATCACCCAAGTCAACTTTTCGCCGCGCTGTGCCAAATGCTCGCTGACGAGTTTCGCGCTTTCGGCCTTCCATTTTGCGATAATATCGTCGTCGACGGGGACAATAGGCGTTTCATTTACAGCATCGAGAGATTGGTGACTTTCTGGTAGCACACCGCTCTTTTTGAGCTCCGAGAGGAACTTCCTCATGCGTTCCCAATCGACGGCAGTGGCAGCAGTGTCCCAGTCTTGAAATCCATACTCTTGGTCGACTGGGAGTAGCTCAGCGGGCTGGACGGCGATATTTTAGCTCCCTTTTCCAATGCAGCCGGGGGCTCTGACATACAGGTACGAAATCCTACCAATATTGCGGCATTAGTGAATCAAGTATGGACAACCAAAAAGTACCTACATCTTGGTGAATGATGCAGCTATTTGGAAGGCAATTTCGCAAATGCTTTGCGAGGATAGTCTTTCCTGAGGATGTCGCGCCTCTAAAGCGGAGAACTGAATCAGTCGGGCGCACTTGCAACGGGTAAGACCTACCCTACACCGATTACCACGACACGGGTTGGGATGGAAGCTTCTGCCATTGTAGCAAAGGTCAACTTGGGTGACGCTGGGGAAGAACTAGAGGAAAGTACTTACATTCAGGAAACCTTGTTTCTTGATCACCAGTTTCATCAGTCAGGGACTTCATCAACGCTGATTTGTCTCGATTAAGATGCATGATCTCACCACCCCACAGGTCACCTCTGAAGTAATAAAAAATCCGACGACTTCCATGAGCTGAAAGGGATACAATTACCTACTTTCAGTGACGTTCCAATTGTACTAATGAATACCCTAGTCTCGAATTCTATGGAAGCAGGATGATCTGCGGAGGCTGTAGCGCTGAAGGCCCGAGGCCTGAGTGATCAACATTTGGAAGACTGACCAGTGACAACCGGTGGTATATGTCTCCGTTAATTTTCTTCAATGATAAGAGCACATGACCCCGTAGAGTACACAGGAACCTCTGGATGGAACGGACGCGGTAGGAGTCAACTACCCTCGGATAATTGAAGTGCTCGTTTCGCCCCCTGGCCACCCCTGAAGTTGATTGACATGGTAAAAACTCGACGCAAGGCTAGATGGAGAACGTCCGCACTAAATTCGTTGGCATGCAGGGCTTGAAGCTTGAAGACTGACATGGGAGCTATTAAAGCTCAAGAATGGAATAGCCACTTTTCTGGTACCCTCGTTTTCATTGGCAGCCAATCCACAGCGTACTCTTCCAAGGCTTAGTACGAGTCGAGCACGGACATGAAAACAGTAAGCCGACTGGGAAGGGGACAGCCTCAGAGGGTGCTTTACGCCCGGACTAGGCTCTCCACCGTCCATGACCCATGAAAGTCCCCTTTCATTACTTTTGTTAATTGTAACGCTCTCAGATTCTTTCCTGGACGCAACGGAATGTTCTAGCTCAAACCGCTGCCCGACCTGTCATCTTGTCATTGAAGCTTGAAGCCAGATGTAAATATGGGTGCCCATCGATATCGCGGAGTAATATCAACCAACTCGGGACCTCTCCAATCACGTAGCATGGCTCTCACGTTGCATACGAGCCGTACGGCGTATCTACTCAAGTTCAAACACGTTGCATAAACACCAATCAATGTCTTTATATGCGTGATAGGTAGTTACGGCTGAAACTCATACTGTTCCCCATGCTTATAGATATCCCCCAAAGTCTCTGGTGTCATAGTAATATTCCAAGCCCCTCTTTTCTTCTCGTAATGGAGATGATTCCCGTTTCTGATTTCCGTAGCCACCTCGTAGTCAGTCATTCGGATAACGAGCAACTGAGCTTCTTGGATCTGCGGATATATAGCCATTTCATTCCAGCGCTTGGGTTTGGGCACAGGGAATGTGGAAGGGGCGTAGGGTTGTTTCCAATTGTCCATGTTGGGATGGCGAGCGAAGAGGACATAAGGCTTTTGTACGCCCCATGAAGCAACCAAGCGATCACGATCTTCTTGGCTCCATCCGACATGGAAAGGCGTGCTCTTGACGTTGGTCTGGATGTTGATATCATCAGGGACCCAAATCTAGCTGAGCGTTTCAGTATGATTTACAAAGGCCCGGAAAGAGGACGAAAACGGATTGACCTTATTTATACGGTTCCAGATGTCGCCGTCCCGAACGTATATCTTGCAAACGATGGTCTGAGCCGAGTTGTTTGGCTGACCTTGGAAGAAGGGCTTAATCCACCCAGCAAAGTATTTTGCTCTGGGGATACACCGTTAGTATCCGAATCCATTGGAGAGTCAAACAAAGGATCATACATAGCAGGGTTGTCAGCAACATACACGGCAAAGCCCCAGCGAGCGGCTTCCTCTCTATCATTACGTCTCAATCCACTTTCAAGAAGCTTAGTAGTGTTGATGTCCATCCCGGAATAGCCGATGAATTTGTGTCGGGGATAGCAGGCGAGGTTCAGCCCAAGGAATGGCGTGATGATGCTCTGGTTGCGTCGCCACATATCAATTCCTGTTCGGTAGTTGTCCCAGGTCAGACCTTTTTGATCTCGAGAGACCTGGAAAGTAACACCTGCGAAATGAAATGAGCTACTCGATGAAGGATTCTCCATCACGCGAACCGCTCACCAATCATCATCTCTACTGTGTTATTTGTGGCTTCATCATCAAACAGAATCTAGTCGCAATGTTAGTAAGCGTTGATGATAGCGATGAGATGAGGCGGCGAACCATGTCAGTAAAGTTGGCTTGATGATAGTAGGATCGAATTTTCTTGAAATGCTCGACTTTATCGGCTACGAGTTGACTTTGAGTAGGACACTCGCTTCAGTATCAAAGTCACGCTTACTGTCATAAACTTCGTAGTAGCTCGTAAGCTCAAGGATAGGCTTGTACGTCCCGGTACCGTCGTTTGCCTTCCAGTACCACAAGACTCTATCGCATCTATCGTGTCGATAGTGAGTAACTCTGAAAAACAAATAAACCGCTCGGACCACTCACAAGGCCTGACTGCGGTTTCGAGTCACAATAGCAAGCTTTGCTCCATTCTTGAGGATATCTCCAATTATCTCGGGGACATCTGCGAACATCCCACACTTAATGCTGGGATTACTATGGCTCTAATGAGCATCCAGGCGAGGGGCATCTAGGCATCAAGGTTACCTGCGGTCATACACCTCCCAGAAGTCCTTATATTGAACGTTATCTTCGACTCGGGGGGAAGCATTTGGGCCTTTCCCCCAGCGATCGGCATCAAGAAAGCCCCAGAAGATGGTCCAGCTATGAGGGCCGTCAGGAAATTCGTGAAATGTCGATGAACTAGGTGCTTACTCAGTGTCTAGCGCAACGACTTTAGGGAAGTTAGCCATGATAATCGAGTAAGGTCTTGGTATGAAAACCGAGGCTCTTTTCCTTAGCCCCCTGGTATAGATATACGTTTTCAGACGACTTCCTTCATTGCTGTAGAAATCGCAGTTTTTCCGTTTTCATCAAGTTTTCACGACAGGGTACTCATTTCTCGGACAGGTGGTCAGCGGACGACGTAGCTCAAGGAATCAAGGAATGCCCATAGGAGAAAAATGCAGAAGCAGTTTACCTCCGACCTGAAAGATCATCGATCGACTCCGGCGATGAACCAACCCCGGTCAAGGGGTGGCCCCTGTTGAATTCCAGGAACCAATTTTGCTTCCACGCACGGCACAGGTCACCGTTTCGCCAACTCTCAGACCTAAAGCATTCCTTTTTATCTCGGGGTTCCCCAGCTAAACGCGAATGGGACATAAATTGGGCTGAAGGTGCGTCTGCACCCTCTCAAACTTTCCACCATGTTTCCTCGTCTTATTGCATTGGATACAGAGTCCGTAATCGGCAAACCATCAATGGTCCCGACTCACTGACTTACATTTTCATCCAGTGGTACCGTTTTTACTGGGAAACTGGACCAAACTGTCTGGGGGAAAGGTCAAGGTGCTGACCTCACGCTGGCCAATAACATCCTTCAAGTCAACGACTCTACGCTGAGAGACCGAAGGCGCGTAGCTTCACCCAGCCATTCTCACTAGGCCTCATGATACCTACCCTCTAGCAACACTTCCAACGAGATACGCTTGAGTCCTGATATCCCACGGATTGTCACGGATATCCTTAAAAATGGCGCGGCACTAGCGATTGTCTCCCGAAACACTAGCAAAGAGCTGTAAGTAGGTTGACTGTGTTTCAAGCCGCTCATGTATATCTCTTCTCCACAGATGCGATCGTGCTCTGTACTACTTCAAGACCAAGGTTCCCGAAACGCAGGAAACCAAATCAATCATTCACCTCGTCAAATACGATGAGGTCATCGATGGTATGATACAGCGCTCAACACGTTTGGTGCAACCATGTCTAATGTATACATGCGCGTAGAACCCATCTCTGAACATTTCAAGCGTATCAAGGGTTGGAGTGGCTTTGATTATGCGGACATGGTACGTGTCACTGCCAAACTTTGTGATTTCGCAGCTTTTCAACAACTCGTAGGTCATGTTCGGAGAGGGCACAAATGTTGAAGCCCTCCAAAAGGACCTTGGTTAGTGGTACATGATCCATACCGCTTTGATTGGCTGATTTTTCCTCAGGCGTATCGGGGCTGGGCTCTAATGCCACGACTGGCCTAACATGGGAACGATATACTGCAGGGCTTGACGCTTGGCGTCGCACGAAAGCACCCAAGCTTACTGGTTCGACAACACTCGGGATCGCTCACTTCAATGATGTCTACCAGGTGACCGATCAGATCGTCAGCGTCAATGGGCAAAGGGAAACGATCAATGTCATGAAGTTCGCGACCCTGCTATCAAGCATAACGGCGCAATGGAAAGGCGAGGGATTAACAATCTTCTCTGGAGATCTGTTCTCCCCTTCGACGGAAAGCTCTGTGACTCGAGGCCGACATATGGTAAGCCGTTGCTCCCTAGCTAACTCTCGTCTAACTGAAGGGCGCTCTCACAGCCCGCCATTGTTAACGAGCTGGGAATCGATGTTAGCGTAGCGGGTGCGTCTGATTTTCGACCGCACGTCATCAAGTTCAACGTAAGCTGACCGTTTGTCATCACAGGCAATCATGAGTTCGACTTCGGTGCGAATATTTTCGCTGCAGGACCGCCTGCTTCCTGACCTTAGATAGGATATCCCCGTTTGAAACAACTCATCAGCCAAACTGCCTTTGTGAGTTTCTTCCTCTCCTCCTTCAGTCCCAACTGATCCACCCTCCTAGCCATGGTTACTTAGCAACATCATCGACACGAAGACAAAAGCAGTCCCTGAGCCCATGAAAGACATTCACGTATTGACCAAAGGAGGTGTTCGGATTGGTTTCATTGGCCTAGTTGAAAAGTTTGTTGGCAGTTTCTTGGAGCGTGTAGGTTCCATCACATCTAAACCATATTTTCAGGGAATGGATTGCTACCATCACTGGGTGGCCCAAGAACTTCGAGTATCAAGACATGGTGAAAGTGGGAACGGACTTGTCGACCAGGTTGCGTAACCCAGCAGGACCGCACAAATGTGACTTGGTCATTGCGTTGACCCATTGCCGGTGAGTATCTCTGACCCAAAGCAAAGCCTACCCAGCTGATAACTTTACTTTGTATGCGTAGAATTCCAAACGTGAGTCTATGGCTACGTCGTCCGAACTCGTACCTGCTGATACCTGTAACGACGTTTGACTAGGACATTAAAGTCGCCAGAGACCTTGGTGCTCTCTCACCATCAGCTCAAAAGAAGACGAACATTACCAACATGCAAGGCGTCGACCTGCTTCTTGGCGGTCATGATCATGTATACTGGATTTCCAAGGGTGTCACTGCGTGGGAGGGATATGACTTGAAAGCCTCTCTGCCAGATGCCAAGGACGATAATGGGGACGTTTTAATTGTGAAGAGTGGAACCGATTATCAAGATATTAGTGAGGTCGTCCTGACACTACAAGACGCACCGGCCGGATGCGTGAGGAAGAAGGTGATCCGTGAAATCAGAGGTTCGTCTCGATACTTGAACTCTTCTCTTCTATTCCTCTAATGTTTGGGTTCACCAGGTAAACGACGCATCACTCGTGGGAACGTCGCAGAAGACAAAGCGATGAAGGCTATCTTCGACGAAGAGCTTGCCATTGTTCAAAGTGCTATGGGCGAGCAGCTGTGTACCACCGAAGTAGCGCTGAACATCCGTTCAGAGCATATCCGCTTACAAGAGGTAAGAGGTTCCCCCCCTTCATCTGATTGCTCCATCCGCTTAGCAGTCCCTTTAGTCTGCCGTTGGAAATTGGGTTGCCGATTGTTTAAGGAACGCATACGACGAAGCGCTTCGAAATCTTGGTTATGCCAATGGTACTGACGGCGTCATCATATGCAACGGGGATATTAGGGGCGATTGGCAGATTGAACCAGGCGAGTCGAACCTCCTCCCACTGTATAATTCCTCACGTCCATTCTTTCATAAGGTCCTTTGTATCTTCGAGACCTCATGAGGATGCTACCATACCCTGACCCGTTGGTGGTTGTCGAGCTTTCGGCCAAGGCCCTCTGGGACACTCTCGAGTCCGGATTATCACTCCATCCAAGACAAGAAGGGTAAGCTCCGACTACGTTCTTACCAGACCTCTCATTGAGATTATTTGTAGGCGGTTCCCCGCTGTCTCGGGTCTGCGCGTTGAATGGGATAGCAGCCAACCAACGGGCAAGAGGGTTCGATCCGTTTCGATACTCTCTGAATCCAGGCTCGACAATCAAGGAAACCCTACCCTTGAGAATGTTGATCCTGCCTCGACGGCTCGCAAGTATCTCATAATGGTTGGAGAGTACATGACAAAGGGTGGTGACGGCTACGACATTCTCACGAAACAGAAGCCAATTATAACAGCTGAGGGTGGCCAGTCAAAGAGTGCTCTTGTCAGAAAGTATCTGCTTGGTACGGGTTGTCTACACCTCCTCCTTTTTGATGACGAAATGGATGACACCTCCTTTCAAGGCACGCAAGTGTTGAACCAAAAAATCAAAGAGAATCCTCAGACGAAACCGTCAGCACTCAGGTCCATGCCCTCCATCCCAAACCCTGTCGACGTGTTCTCTTCATTCACCGCCCGTAGCTTGCGTGGGACGGTAGAGGAACGGACCCAAGATCTCCAACAAGTGGACGCCATTCAGACCCTCTCTCAGCAGGCCTTGGACAGTATCACGCCCTCAGTGAAGTGGTTGGCAACACAACGCCTGGTGTCGGCCGCCTTACAAGTCGCTGAATTTGAAGATGTCGGTCTCATGGATCCCTATGAACGTCTGCGGATGCGTCGGGAAGCTCGAAGCAGCACGGCAACCCGTTCAGCTGGTGGTTCAAGCAAAGTTGAAGCTGTTGTGAATGCAGCCGAGAAAAAGGCTGCCGGAACATTCCCTGTAATCCGCCCAGTTGTTGACAACAGGCTCCGGAATATCGCTCCGACAAGTCAGATAACTCTGCTGTGACGCGGTATCAAGTAATATATCGTATCGTACACACTCAAGTAGCTTTTTCAACGTGTACGATCAAAATTGAATATGTACATGTTCGCGACCTACAGCCTACCGCGCGGTCGGTCACAACAATCTGTCCATGACATAAGCTTCAATGTCAAAAATTGAAGATGGCCTTCATGCTACCTGCTGCGTTCCAGCATTTCGCAGCTTCAGGTTAATATGTACCGGGTTCAGTCGCCGCAAACCATGTCCTCTTCAGTTGTTTGATGCTCGAGGTAGCGCCAACACCGCGTCCATTCAGGCAAGTGTCCAGGATAGTACGCGGAGTATACGACATCTAGAATCTGAGGTAGTTTTGAAGACACTATATCGTGAAGTACAAGTACATACAAATTTTACCCCAAATCATATGTCATTACGCTAGATTCATGACGCCGACTTTGTGTGTATCGTTGCCGCGACGTTGAATCGCAACAGTCTGAGTCGACTTGGTCGTCCCGATGATAGAGAGTGGATAGGCATTGCCTGACTCCCACAACGACGCTGTTCAAGTTGGCCAAAGTCGTTAGCCTAGGGGCGAAGCAGACCAAAAGGGGTGATCTTAACTTACTGGTTCCTTTGTTCCCCCATGTGCGTAGCATGTTTCGCGAGTTAAGACTGGGTGGAGGCCGGTATCAGCGAAAACGTGTCGCGAACTGGTGGCTATAGTAAGGAATTCGGACACCTACGAGACCAAAAGGGCATTGGCATATACTGGGTTCAAGGTTGCGAGTTACAAAAGCGGAATAGAGGATAACGGGCGAACGAACGAACATTTACTCAATATGAATTGGAATGCTAAGTAAGTGAATTTCTTGGGGAAGAGGAAAAGCTATCGTGGGCGGCCGGAGAAATCAGAATGAGTCCTTCATGAAATGACGGCCACTCACCATTATGACGTTTATCAAGCTGATTATGCTTCGAAAGGGCGATAAACGATGTAAGTCGTATACGCAATGGGAAACGGGAGAATAATTACACAGTGAGAGAGCCAATTCCAATGGCATAGGCAATGAGTAAAGCGAGCAATTTCTTCGTCCTAGGGACGGTAAAGGGTGCTCGTGATTCATATCCTGGTACAAAGAGCTGAAGAATCGAATCACCTGCGCGGGACCCTTAAGCGGTGAGTCCAAAGGTAATGGGTAAGGAACACCGAGACGAGGAGGTCAAGGACGATCGAACTAATTACTGAAAGGGTTCCGGAGACCTCACATCGAAGTAGATAAGCGCTACCGTTGTTATGGGGGCGGAATGATACGCCTCACCGTATTCATGAAGAAACGGGTGTTGTCGTTGGGTTTCAAATCGATTTGTCTGGGTGGGAGGTTTGTAAAGCTATTAGTGGTGACGATGTCCAAGTACATACCCGCTTGCTATGACTACAGGGGCGGCCACATGAGCAAGGCCTGGAGGTTCGAATGTCTCATTGACGTACTCATTCCGCTGCCTGATGTCATTTGTCCATGGACGGAAGCAAGCGAATGACTTCGAGACTTACACAGTTGTATGATGACAAGGGAGACCTACACAACCGACATTAGACTTTGTCAAGGCGGAGACTTGGCAAGCCATCTTACAAGGGCGATCCTGATCAGCTTCTGTTTGTACACTTTCATCGGCAACCAACCGTTAGCCAATGCATGGCAGCCTTGCTATTGGGCGGGTGAAATTAACTCACGAAGCCATACACGATAGCTGAAGGCACTGGTAACATAAAGCGGGTAAACCCATATAACCAGCCGTTCACGCGAAGTTCGAAGTGAACTGACCTCTGAACGAGCGCCGTGTTGATGTACTTGATAGGAGTCAGAGTAAAGCGCGATCGGAGCAACGGAATACCCATACTGAGACAAATAAAGAGACCTGTTGCCAAGAGAAATCGTTTGGTGGGGGATGACTAGACTAGAGGAGTCTTACAACAAGGTTCTGACGCAGACATGAGCAAGTTCGTCATAAATACGAAAAGAACACATACGGAGGTTCTTCTAGGCTTATCTTAGCACGAAGATAGAGCTCTTGAACGGTATGCGATATGCATGCGGCGTGGAAGGTTTCAAGGACCCTGAGGAGGTCGCCAGTCAAGATACTTAATTGCAAGCGACGGATCATTTTGCATACAGGACAGTCAGCACCTATTGCATCGCAAGTATGTCAGTAGCCCACTTCGAGGCACAGAATAAGGGCTAAACGTTAAACCCTCACAAGGCATTTCTTCGAGGAGTGGTCCGTATGGTAGGTGCGGAAGTAGAATATCGTCTGGGCGACTGAGATCCCAAAAAGTCTGAGTAGATCATGTCAGGCTGAGACTCGAGAGGTGGATGGTTTGTATTACGGAAACATAACCATAGAGCCTAGCAAGAAGCAGTAAGTCCCATACAACGACAAATGAAAGAACCCCTCCGCGTACCACACAAGAATGGGTCAAGAATATGAGCAAAAGTTTTGAAGATGGACGACTCGTCGAATTCCATGTCGGGAGAAGAGGTCAAAGCAAGCATATTCCATGGTCGCTACTCAGATATATACCCAGCGCGCGAGTGGGAGGGTAACCTGTAGGTAACATGATAAACGCAACATCAGTGATCGACTTCTCAGAAGTTCAAGTTTAGACCTTCCTTCGTAGACGAAGGGGGCCGCGTCGCCTGGGAGCGATTTATATAAACGCCCAAAGTCGGCCCTTTCCGCCATCAACAGCCTCTACTTTACTTCGTCCGTCAATTTAAATTGTTCTGTTCCTGCTCCATTCACGCACAAGTCTACCCTTATCTAAACCTGCGACTAGCGAACTATCTCATACTACTTGGTTTGTTCACCGCACAGAGTCCCCTTTGATTGTTGCCTGCCTGATGGGCCAGAATCATTGAACACCCATTTTTGGGAACAACCGTGAGTAGTGCTTACCGCTTTGTACCCTCTCTGATTTACCTCTCCGTTTGCGTAAAGCATCAAATCCCATATGGTGTGCCTCTCGCCAATCAATAGTCATGGTGCTGCGAGGTTGACCGCAACACTTCAATTAGTCACCCACAGCACCGACAATCGAGATCTGTATCTACATACCTTCATACGCGATAGTCAGCCTTCTAAATGAGCTACTAATGCACATCTACTACAGCAGGCGTCTCAATCAAACACCAGTGCATTCGGCCCCGTTAGACACCGCTCCTCGCTTCTGGGCTTTCTCACATCAACGCCGATCTTTGATTTTGGGAAGAAACACACGGTCCCCAGGTCTCGTGGGGTTTCTTGTACTTGATGGTCGAAAGGTGGTTGTCAGCGTCCTTGTCCATGGGGGTATCGAACAGTGTCACATATCCCACCACTCACTACTTTGCTTCATGGCACGCGGCGTGGTCCGAGATACCAAACTCAATCATCTTCTGCGCTTGGCCACCCTCGTAACCGCGCTCAGAAAGAAACGCAAAACCTAGCTTCCATTTATCTGACTTGCTGAAATTTGACCAACATATTCTCACCTGGAAACCACGCGGTCTCACATGTTGCTTCTAGCCGCCGAGTTCTGACTCCCATCTCCTCACACTTTGATGGGAAACTCTCTTAATTATCTCTCGCTCGGTTGGAAGAACTATCAGGAGCGATTGCCGCATGGACCCCAATGCCCTGACGGTGCATCATCCCGCCAAACCCATCCTCATCTTCATCACCCCACTCAAGTCTCACCAATTGGGAGGAACCGAACTTTCCACGGCGCAAGTCCTATTACAGAATCAGCCAGGAATCAGCCAACGGCAGCAATTCAACGCCTTTCGTCTGGATTGACTTCACTACATAATTAACACTTGGTATGGTGTTACTGATTGCCCCTGTACTCTCACGTAGCCTTGGTAATGATTGTCATCACCACTGAACCTGTACGTAGGGTGAGTTGTACGGCAGCGACCGAGGGATGTAGAGTACTCACCAAAGACAAATATACTCATCCACAGCTCCGCCTCCGAGCATGGCCGTGTGTGTGTGCGTGTTCAAGGGCGCGTGCAATGTCTTCTGGCTTGGCGGAAGGGAGGGGAAGGTAAAGGGGTGTTGGTGATTTTGAGAGCGAGATGGCTTTGAGGAAGTCTACAGAAATACGCTGAGCGACGTCGAAGTAGATGCTATGGAACTCAAGATGGTTTACTACTTCCATCCATATATTCATGAGACGGCGCTACAGGGTGAAGTACAAGTACATACTTAGTTTCATTTCGTCAAAATCTCATCAGACGCAATCTACGGGCCTCGTCGTCGCGACGTTCGCGGCAGCCTGAGTCGACTTGGGCATCCTGATGATAGAGAGTGGAACAGCGTTGTTTGCACGGCCTGACTCCCACAGCAACGCTGTTTGGCACAACATCCTAAGCTTGGTATTGAAGCAGATAAAAATGGGGAGTGCGGACTTACCAGGTCCTTTCCTCCCCCACGTGCGTAGCATGTTTCGCGAATTCAGGCTAGGGAATCAAAATAAGCAAAGCCAATGGTTACTATGCAAAAGGAGAAGACACTGACGAGACTAGCAACGCGTTGGCGTATACTGGATCAGAAGATAAGATAGAGAATCATGATGCAGATGATGGGGTTAGAGGAAACGAACGAACGTTTGCTGAGAACAATTTGAAATGCAAGGTAGGTGAATCTCCTTGGGAAGAGGCAAAACTGTGATAGGGAGTAAGGGAAATTGAATCGGACCGTAGCAAACGAGTAATCGCGTACCATGATCATGTGGGTCACGCTGATGATACTTTGACAAGGTGATAAGCAATGGGAATTCTGTGCTTGACACGACGAAGCTTGGACGATCCTTACACGGTGAGAGCCCCTATGCCAACGGTGTAGACGATGAGTAGGGTCAACAGCGACTTGGTTCTAAGGAAAATCATATTCATGTTTCAACCGTTGTGCAAGGAGTTAATAGCGTGCCTACCTGTCCGTAGCCCTTGAGCGATGAACCCAAAGGTAGCGCGTAAGGGATGCTGAGATGAGGAGATCGCAGAGGATTGCGCTAGATACTGAGATTGTCCCGGAAACCTGACGTAGACTCGTGAGGGCGACTCTATCAGTTTGGTATGGCAGTCTCACCGTGTTCATGATTAGGCGGTCAGTTTCGCTCGGTTTCAGATTAACTTGGCTTGTGTGGCTGTTGAGTCAATCATTGGCGTCCACGAACTGAAGTACATACCCGATTCCTATGACTATAGGGCGAGTGAGAAAGAGGAGATATCTAGGAGTTCCATAAACCTACCGATTGCACTGCCTAAAGGAGCATCGTTGAGTTGCTTATTGGTAAGGAAGAGGTTTCAGCACCCACATAGCTGTATGATGATAAGGGAGACCTGGTGTGCGCATTCAACGTAGTTTGTCAGAAGGAGGGGTTTCGATTGCTTACAAGCGCAATCCTAATCATCTTGTTCTCGTACACTTCGGGAGAAAATCGACTATGAGCCAGTGTATCACAGTAACCCAGTCGCGCTTGCTAAATGACTTACGGATCCAAACACGATAGCTGAAAGCACTAAACACATGAAAAGTTAGTAAGCGTGCAACTTGCGGCTTTCTTGAAGTCGACTGACCTCTGAACGAGCGCTGTATTCACGTACTTGGGGGACTTAAGGATATGACGAGTGAACGACAAAGGGGCCATCGTACCGAGACAAATAGAGAGACCTGCCAAAGAATAAATCAGCGAGATGATCTACAATGGACGGCTAGATTCGTCGAAGTCAGAGACTTACAGGAAAGGATCTGTAGTAGCAAGCAAGTTCATCGTATAGGCTATACATACATAGGTAGGGTACTCACGGGGGCTCATACAGGCTCACTTCGGCGCGAAGGTAGAGTGCTTGAACAGTATGAGAAATGCATGCCGTGTGAAGGGTTTCTAGGACTCTGAGAACGCCATCAACCAGGGAGATAGAGAGCGACGTGAAATTTTGCGTACAGGACAGCGAGTACCTGTTGTACCACGAAGGTGTGAGTACTCAACTTTGAACCACAAGACAGAGGCCAAGGTCTCACCAGCCCTTTCTTGGAGTAGTGGTCTGCATGGTAGGACCGGAAGTAAAATATCGTTTGGGCTACCGAGATTCCGAAAAGTCTGAGTAGACGAAGTCAGGACGAGACATGAAAGGGAGACGGTATGTATTACGGGAGCATGACCATAGAACCTAGTGAGAAGCAGTAAGTTCCGTACAACAATTAGGAGCGAATTCCGTCACGTACTCAACAAGAACGGGTCAAGAATCCGAGCGAAGATTCTGAAAATGGATGGGTCGAAATCCATGTCGAGAGAGAAGGTAAAAGCAAGCATATCCCATCGTAGCTGTTCAAATATATATCCAGCTTGGAAGACAAGCGAATCGTAAAGGTAACCTCCCGGTAACCTGACAAACGCGCCATCAACTTCTTGGAAGTGGGAACCGAGTCTGCCAGTTTTGATCGCGGCGTGTTTGGGGTCATATAAGCGCCCCGGCGCTAGCTCGCTTGTACGTTCTTCCCGCGTCGTGCGCAAAGCTTTCACGATTCACGAATGCCCCAAACCGCCTTTGATTGCTGCCTGCGTACTTGAATCATCAATCGCCATGCAATAACCGGTACATGATTAGTGGCGAGTAAATTCTACAGCTTTTTGTGATTTATCTCTCAGGAGCCAATGGTAGTCGTGACGCCGTGAGGTCGATTACACACCCACAGTACGGACGACCATGCTCTGTATCTATCTTAGAACGCGACATCAGCTTCTAAAATGCTGTAAATGACATGCTAATGCTTGATTTCTGCAGCAGTCGCCCCCATTTGACATCTCTCGTCGCTTCCCCCGTTTCTCACATCAACATCTTTATTTTTGGGAAGAAATAAGTACACGGTCAGCACTGTTTCACTGTCCTTTCTTGTACTTGGTGGCTGAAAGGGGACTGCAAGCATCCTTGTCCATGGAGCTATCGAACAATTTCACCCATGCCCAAGCCCAAGGATCTTTCCGCGGAACCGATCATCAGACCCCTGCAATGATCATTCTGTTCACCCTCATGTTCGTCGTTGTTTAATTGTTTTATTGCCTGTGTCTGCATCTGACCGTCACTCTACTCTAGATGCCTATGTCGGAGCCCATAGGCTCTCCAAAACGACATCGAACGCTACCTCATGGCACGCGGCGGCGTCCGACTCAAAGCATTGAACTACTTACCAAACGCAACCACCTTCTGCGCTTAGTCGTCTTCGTGATCGCGCTCAGGAAGGACCGCAAAACCTGACTCCCATTGATCTGGTTCGTTGAGATTCGACCAACATATTCTCTCCTGGAAACCATGGGGGCTCACATGTACATGTCACTCCTAGCTGCTGACCCCGATCTCCTCATCTCTCAATTATATCTCACTTGGTCGGAACATGGACCACGGTGCAACTTCATCCTGCCCAAACCGTCGCCATCCTCATCGCACCACTTATCGAGGCTAGCCCATTCGGAGGAACGGCCATTTCCATGAATGCACGGCGAAAGTCTCGTAACAAAGTCAGCCCTCGTACAACCAACGGCCCCGGTTCACCGCCTTTCATCTAAAGTAGGCGACTTTCCTTCACGACATAATTAACACCTAGAGTAGTATGCCGGTGCTGGTGATTGCTCCCGTCGTCCCATGTAGCCTTGGTAATGATCCTCATCACCACTGGATACATCAAAAATCGCCATCGGAAGAAAGCCCGCCACTAATAAAACCTTATAGTCTACGTGATGGCTATCCTGAGCAACTGTCTAAGTTTCTATACCATTGCTTCGCGCCTCCCGTTCAAAATATCTTTGCAACCTAGCCTGTTTAGGGAGTCTACGTCCTTTCTTCAAAACGCCTCTCCGTGGTGCTCGTACTCGGGCCTTCTGTATGAACAGGACGCATCACCGCAACGCCACAATCAGAAGTTTCGGAATCCTCACGATGTGAATTGACGGTCAATGAAGTGTTGATTTCAATCTAAACAGGGACATAGGCCTGCTCTTCTTCGTCCCGACGTATGGGCTGCAAGCTCTTTATTGAACTTTGATTCCAGAATCTTATTGTAACGCGCGACTTGCAGTAGCTTGCTCCGGAGGGGATTCTCCCGGTGAAGTGAGTGCATGGTGCACTGTTATTGGGCTGTAACTTTCCAAAAGGTCTGTGTTCATAGAGTACCATCTCTTCTTCAACAACGATTAATTAACAGGCCACACGTTCACGCAGGCGTCATGACCATCTCTCAAGATCCTAAATGGCAGCGAAAGCAAGCACGTCGGTGGAGATCAGGGAACCCCGAACCATATTTCTGCTGCTTTTAAGGCCCTCGCCCGACGCTTTCAAACTCCAGAATCCTTCGCAATGTCCAAAGGTCAGTACCCAGTCGCAATTGCTCTCAGCCACCCAGCTCACTTGTTGATGTAGCTCAATCCGCCATCACCGGAACTTGGTACAACGAACTCGGGTCCCGCATGGACCTAACAGCCAACGACGATGGCTCGTTGACCGGAAAGTACCACTCAGCCGTTGGCGACGTCCCCAAGATCTACGCGCTGTCCGGCCAGTACAACCTCAAGTCCCTTGCGGGACGAGGCGTATCTCTTAGCTGGACAGTGTCCTTCGAAGTCGACACGGGCGACACGCACATCCATTCGACCTCGGCGTGGAGCGGACAGTTCTTTGCTTCTCCTGAACCCGTCATCCTCACTCAGTGGTTGTTGACTCGAAGCGGCGAGCGTGAGGATTTGTGGGAGTCCACCCATGTTGGGCATGATGAATTCGCTAAAGTGAAGCCGTCTCATGAGCAGATTGCCCGAGCTCACCTCAAGAGTCGTGCTCTGAAGTTCTAAGTAAGCCCCCTGATGCCTCCTGATGTGGTGTTGTTTTACTCAACATCATCCGTTCCCTGACAGATGGCCCTAGTTTGCCTGTGGCGGGGGACTTGGGTACTCTAATTGCTCCGTGACTCTGTAAGATGAATCGTTTGTAACTTTCAGATGCTCAATAAACATTCTCCTGTCGTGCGGACAAGGGGCTTTCCCCGCAACAGGAGCTCCTCGATACTTGTGTTGCCGAATCGACGGATTTCGCTTCAACACAGAGTAGATTCCAAATAAATTCGAAATGGATACAAAGTATAGAGGTTCCAGTAATCGGGACGGTCAAGAGGATACACCATACCCAGACGCGAGCCAGTCAATGACCAAAGGCGTGGCATCTCCGAGCTTGGGCTCCTTCGCAAAGAAGTCCATGAAAACCTCATTGTGAACACCTCCTTTTTGCACAACAAGACACAGATCTGAGTGATGCTTCTTGAGCTTCCCTTCAAACTCGACGATATCGTCTCTCAAACATTCCTGGCCTCCAGCGGTGATCAAGATTCGGTCTACCACCTTGTCTATGCCCGCGTACCAGTCCTCTGGAGCCGCTGAGGGTTCGACATATGGCCGCTGAGAATCGGGAACGTCGGCGAGGAGGTTCTGACTCCACGCATGCACACGCCTAGGCTCGATAACATCCGAGTTCGCATGCTGAATGTGTGATCCCCCCTGGGCGTTGAGGGATACCCAAGGCGAGATGAGGTAGACACCTCGGACATGCTCGAAGAATCTGAGTGGTTCAACTGACTCAAGTGGGTGAAGCGCATGTGAAAGGACTTGAAGGATCAAGTTCCCGCCGGCCGAGTCTCCAGCAAGATGAAGGTTCTCAGGCTGGACGCCTTCGGCCATCAAGTGCTGTATTGCGGCGACAGCTTGTCGCAAGGGAGTTGGATAAGCAGCCTCGGGTATCAAGCCTGTGGGTTTCATTCAGGAAATGGGTACGTGATAGTCGGCAGTGGGAGATGTTTACCATAATTCAGAACGGCGATACCAAGATCAAATCCATTCGGACCATCCTTGAGTCGCTGTTGGACGTAACGCCAGAACTGAGCGGCAGATGGGCTCATAGGAAAATGGAACGCGCCGCCTAATATGAAGAACTTCATCAAGCGATGCTCAGTTTTGATAGACGCGGACCGTACCATGTAGGTAGAGAAGCACGCGATCGGTACGCTTGGGCCCGATCCACAATAGCCGGGCGTTTTCCTTGATCTCCTCCTCCACAGGCTGTAAGTGTAACTTGGAGATGATCGCCCGGTAGGTCGAAAGAGTGGTTCCGGTAATCTTCTGAACTTGTGGGATGCTAAGGCCTGCTATAGTGCGAAAGATGTGATCACCGACAACACGGCGCCAGGTTTTATGTTTAAGATGCCATACGAAGGGCGACGCAAGGAGGGTTGTAAGTAATGTCACGGCTAATAAGCGGGATTATAATCAAACGGATTCAGCATATGTCGCTCTCGGGCGGAAGGGAAAAGCTCACGGAGTTTCAAGAGTTGGAGTAAGAGAGAAAAACGAGCGACTACAGAAAGTTTGGCGTACTTCCCGGCCATGATCGCAGGATGAGAGTGTGGGGGTGCGTAGAAATAACATAGGTTCAAAGCCGGTGACTTTGTATCCGGCGGGGGAGCAGGCCCTGGCGCAAAGTGCCTTGGCGGGGTATCGCACATGACCACTAGTACCATTCAATGAATTCCAAATTCCAAGGGCTCCTGACAACACGAAAGGGGAGGAAACGTACACTACTTTCACCACCATGCCATTCCCTTCATCAACCTCCGACCAGTTCTAATCACTTTGGCACTAAGAACTGATCCATTGGCATCGAAATCAGCACCAACATCAACGTGACCTCCGGGGTGTTTGATTCTAGTTCGATCAACCCGGTTCCCGTTTACAGACGTTGACCTGGCTTGCTGAACGATGTCCCATGCGATGGTGCTTGGGATGCGTGAGGCTACTCCAAGGCAGAGCCCGACGGTCATAGGGACGGCCTTGTGAACGACTCCCATCGACAGAGCATGGATAACGATGTCCACACCAGCTTTGAGATCGTCATGGCTTGGCGACGAGAGTAGGGCAATCTTGGGTTGGGCCTGGGCGTTTGGATCAAGCGCCATTCTTTGTGCACAGGTTTGTCGTAACGATTCCAATACAGGGCCTACGAGGTGCTCGGCCAAGTCAGATTCCTGGCGTAGGTAGTCTTTGATTGGGAAATGCGCGTCGAGATCAGCTTGGCGGACGAAGATAGTGGGGTTGGTTGCGTCAACGCAAGATACTTGAACAGTATGATTAAGGCCAGGAATGTCGATAAGTTCCTTAGGATGACCTGTGGGTAGGAGCTTTCCGGTACGTGCTCCCGCTGGATTGACAAAATCCAAGATGATTTCGGAAGCCTGCCCAGGTACCCCTGCAATCTCAACCTCTGTGAGGTCCAAATCTGCCACGCCTGCATCAATTGGGAACGTAGTATCGATAATCTTCTGGGTATTTGTGTTGAAGGAGCGAACTTTGGCTCGACCATTTGGGGTCAGCGATGTGAGTTTGCAGATGCCCTCGTCGACCGCAAAGACACCGATAACGCTCGAGAGGTTGCCACAGTTGCCTGAGTAGTCGATACAACTATCACGGATACCAACTTGCACGAACGTATATTCGACTTGAATTCCTTCAGAGGCTTGTTGCGGAGTCGGCTGCCCTACGATACAAATTTTCGAGAGGCTAGAGATTCCACCTCCCATCCCATTAAGCTGCCTCCCATACGAGTCCGGTGACCCCATCAACCCGAGAAAAATGGGATCCCATAGTTCGCGCTCCGTTGGTAAGACAGCCTTGTTGATGAAGATCCCTTTGGAAGTGCCTCCACGCATGAAAGTCGCTGGAATCGGATTTACGACATGTTGCAACAATCGACGAAGCGCCAGCCTGGTTTCCGCCGTCGTAGTCGAAAGCATCTATGCCTAAGTCGAACACATCAAAACTATCTCGGATGAGCTTCGAAGACCTCACGAGCAGATTGAGACAGCTGGGTCTTGGGACCGAACTGACCGATGGCGTGAAGAACGAAGGGCCGCCCCTAGGATAGGGTTAAGGTTAATCGTGGTCATTTGTTTGGCAAGGCACACGAAAATAAGCAGCTAATTTTTGTGGTGATGTTCAAGCCTGGCTAACTTCAACTTCGACTTCAACGGATCCCTCACCCTCATTTTTACGACCTACCGAGTGAGCTCAGGGTTTTTGCAACTCCCGGGCCAGGACGGTTCCATCAAGGTGCGCTAGACAGCTTGATTTTTGAACTGTCCTCACAGCGAACTTGTAGATGGAGGTCGATGCCCCCACCAATCGGTTCAAAGTTCGTTGACTCTCGTATGTGGCCAAGAAAGCTACCTAACACCATTTTATAGCACCAATCGTATAACGAAACGTTGAAGCAAGTTCATCTACCGTCAGCCTTGTCACAGACCGAATTTAAACACGACATTCGGGTTGGTTGTTTTGCTGCCTGAATATTCGACCCCACCCTCAAAGTTTCATCCAGGAGAATGGCTCTCAATTTTACGAAACATTAGAACACTGGAAGCAATTAAATCTAGCTCCAGCTTTCCTACAATATGCGCAGAAAGTTGGACCATTGTCGGCTTCCATGCCCCTGTTGCTGCATAACTGGAGGGAGGTGATTGAACTGTGGTTGAACGCGCTCTCCTCATCGGACGATGAAGGCTTGAAACCTTTGCTTGAGTGCGTGTCATGATTCTTTCTGTGTTCGTTGCTATTGAACGTGTTCTTCCTAGTTTACTACAGAAGCTCGCACACGACTTGCGCACCACCCTTTCGCCGATGTACCCCGGGCTTTTAGAAGCCCTTCTTAAATTACTTCGCCGGTCAATATCAGCTCCGTCTCTAGCCGCTCTTCTTGCTACGCTCTCAGCTCTCTTCAAGTACCTACTTGTTCCATCAATACAGACGGATCTTCTCGAGACGACTTGGATTTTAGTCGCGACCAACCTTCGACTATGTTTACCTGAAGTTCAACGTGCCGTTGCCGAAGTTTGGGGGTCCGTTCTTCGAAGACTCAAAGTGACTGCTAGAGACAAGGCTGTCCAAGTCTTAGCGAACAACCTAGAGGGTGTTGAAGATGCTTCGGCTTGGTGCATCGTGTTTGCATGCAAGGTGTGTTTCATCAGACTTCTCAATCGTCTTTTCCTGACCCTCACTCAGTCCGTCTCTCAAACACTCCACACCTCAACGGTTTCTCTACTGAGCCCCCTCATAACGATATATCTTTCAACACCCTCGCCGGACTCACTCTATAACCTGATACGACGTGTTCTCACATCATTTATCCACCACGTCAAAAATGCGGAGCAGTTTGCCCCCGCTAGCGACTACTTATCTTCCGTCCTTATGGAGACCACAAGGTCCTCCGTTACCTCAGAAGAGCCAGAAAGGCTCAGACGGTGCATTGAGATACTCTCCATACCCTGTGCCGTTCGGCAGGGCACCCGACTCAGTGGTATGTTTCCAGTAGTTAATAGATGCGCTCCTCTGACAGTCCTCACATCAGGTAAGCATCTCGCCTCTATTGCTAGCGAAGTCGCCCACAATGTCGCTGTTGTACCATACCTGCATCGACCGCTCCTCAAGATCACCACCTCCATCCTGCTTGCAAGTGATATGAGCCTTTGGCTCAGCCATGGTCGGAAGATGCTCGACAACTCGTGGACGGACCCAATTTACGCCATGCAACTACATGGTGCATTAGCCGAACTCAATTGGGGAGGGTGGAAGTCACTGGCGCTTCCGACAGTACTCAAGTCCACCGCGGTGCTCTTGGAAAAGACGCCTTCCGAAGCACTGTATTTCCTTGCTAATCTCAATCGAGATAAGAAGTTGGGTGAAGTCGACCTCGTCTGGCGCCAAAGACTTGATAATTGGGTGAACCAACGACTTGAGCATTGGGATGCATCGGAGAGAGCGGTATGCCGTGCGATTCTAGTACCTCTCGCATCTGTTGACGACTCTCTTTAGGTCTTGGAGTTGGAGAGTGCCTTAGCTTTATCTTCCTATCTGCCATCGTTATGCCCTCGTTTAGTGGGTATTGTGACAACGACTCTAGCGAAGCCAGTGGAGGATGAGGAAGCTTCTCAAATTACCTCTAGTTCCAGAGTTATTGGACTGGCTCTGGAGGGTTTGTCGAAGCGTGATTTCGATGAATGGCGAGAGTTCGACTTGGTCGCATGTGCTCAAACATGTCTGTCGCGGTGGCCTCAGTCTGAAGCCGTCCTTCGTGGATTGGGCGATCTCTGGAGTGCCAGGCGAGTTCATATCCTTGAAACCATGCGACTGTGATTTCTGACATCAACTACAGTGGCTCGTCACCAAGCCTTGCTTTGGAAGATATCTATCCTCAATTGAAGCCCTGCATCATTTCCCATTCTAGAGCACTGCGACTCGGTGCACTCCGGCTATTGGCTTCTGGCTTTGTTCAGACTCGACATGAGCAAAAAGATGTTCTCAAGCGCTGTCTGCAAGGAGAAGAGGTCTCACTCGATCTGCAAGGTGTTCGTGAACGCGTTTTGAGAATTGGAAGGATTGGTCAGGTTGTTAAGGATGACGATGGCCTCCTTGCGGATATCTGTATTCGCTGGCTCACGAGTATGTCCATTCATCATCAAACCTTCGTTTTGGACCTCACCTTCACCTTGCCGCCCAGGTCAATTGAAGGTCAATCTTCGCCCACTGTGGTCTCCTGCTGCCGGTGCTTTATCCAGTCTCGCTGATAGACTGGGTGACCACGTATGGAAAGTTGTTTTCGAAGAACTCGTCTCGGTTTCAGACACGCCATCCACGTCAGCTCTAGGCACCCCTCAAGACGACGAGCCCCTAGATGAAGATGATCCCTGGGAAGAGGAACGTTCATGGCGTGATCCAGCTGCTCACAAACTGCGGGGCATCGTGTCTCAGTGGTCTGTCAAGGAGCGACAGCGGATTGAAGTGCTTAAGGTTAGTATCCGACCTTCCGATTCTTGAATTGTGCTCACATACACACATAGTCCATTCACACCTCGACAGGCAGATTGGATCGCCAGTCCTACGAACTCCAGCTTTTGGCCTGTCTGTCAGAGTGCCCTAGGCTTGCCGAGAAACATAACAGAGAGTTGGTCCCGCATTTCCTATCCTACGTTTCCGTATCCCACCCCGGCTCCTCAAAGCCCTCTCGTACAACCCTCACAGCATGGTTGACTCTCTTCTCAAAGTTCAGCAATCCCAAAGCGTTGTATTCTACAGACTCCCTCCAGTCGATATACGCGACGCTTCTGTCTCACCCCGATCGGACCCTTCAGACCCTGGCCTTTTCGTGTATTCTAACCTACAAGTCACCCCACCTACTCACTCACCAGGAGGAGATCAACTCCCTTCTTGATGTGACGCGTTGGCGTGATGCCCTCACGAGCCTTGACCTCACTTCCTTGGATGGTCCTGACCGAGGCGAAGTAGTCGATGTCATCGTTCGACTATTATTTGGTATCATGTTGGAGAAACGTGGACGCACTCGTGGTGCAGATCGTCGAGCGGCTATACTGAGCACGTTCGCAGCTTGCACCGACCAGGAGCTCTCTTTACTCGTTGAGCTAATGCTCTGTCCCACCAGCGCTTCATCCCTCCTCGCGACACATCGCCAGCAAGGAGGCTTGGATACCATGCCTGAGAAGCATCAACTTGGGTTCTTGACGTTACTGGGAGACGTCCTTCGCAACTTGGGTTCCAGGCTGCTAGATCATTGGCCCGTCCTTCTACGTGAAACCATCCAGATCACCAAGAGTGCCCATAAACGCTTGAGTTCACATGTTCAGGACGTAGGGAATACTGAAGGAGATGATGCCGAGGAGGACATGGAAGATGACGAAAATGATGTTGAAGCAGAAGATAGCCATACGACGTCGAAGAATACTCGATCTATCAGGCAGCTTGGTCTCAAGCGCCTGACAGAATTCTTCCGCCAACCAGTATTGTTTGACTTCAATTCGGTCATTTGCGACGCGTATGAAGCTTTCATCTCCCCTCGGATTGACCATCTTGATCAAGAGAACATACAAGCCCCCTCAGCTCTTTTAGAGTTGTTCTCTACTTGGACGCTTAGGCCGGAATATGCACCCTTCTTAACTAGCCTTGATTCGCGTCTCCTACCCAAGATTTACGGCTGCTTGGTTGCGAAGAATGTCAAGCCTTCCGTCATCACCAAGATCCTTGATATGGTCGAGCGGTTACTGGGCTTCGCTAGCGTCGATGTCACCATAGCTGAATCCGTCGTGATGCCACATATATCTCTACTTCTGGACAATCTGGCAGAGCTATCGGGGCGAACCTCCGACACGAGGGCCATGGTCACTCCCTTGGGCCAGCGCCAAGTTGCAATTCTCTCCCAGCTGGCTCCCCACTGTCAGGATTCCACCCTGGCGTCCAAGCTCCTTCGCCTCTTCATCCCCTTCTTGCGGAGGCCTGCCAAAGTTGTTCCGGATAAGGTCAAAGCTGACCTACTCGTCATCGTGTATAATGTCATTCCCTTGATACCGACCCTCGCTGACCCTACCGATCCCCTCTATGTGAAGACTTATGACGTCCTCTCCCTCTTGTTCCAGAAATTGAGATCTCGTCCCGGGCGTCTTGCTCTCCTTCAGGCTTTTCACAGACTGGCAACTGTGGATACCACCATCCAAGATGTCGCCAATTTGCTCGCAGGGCTGAACGCCTACTCTGTCAAGCGTGTTGAAGAGCCAGATTACGATCGACGCTTGGAGGCATACGGGACGCTTAATGAATCCGCCTACTTGGTCTTATCCCCTCGTCAATGGCTACCACTCCTGTACAACTCCCTCTACTTCATTCAGGATCCCGCTGAACTGGCCATCCGAAGCAACTCGGCATATGCTCTCCGCCGATTCATTGGTAGAATTTCCATTGGGGAAGCTAATAACGAGTTTCGCGCCGCGTTCCTCCGAACTCTCTATCCTGGGCTGAAGAATGGATTGAGGTCGAAGACGGAGTTGGTCAGGACGGAATTGTTGGGAGTGCTGGCGTACGCTGTCGAGCATTGCTCGGACATAACGACACTACAGGAAATGCAGGTTCTTCTTGCAGGCGGTGACCAGGAGGCAAACTTCTTCAATAACATCCATCACGTTCAATTCCATCGGCGATCACGAGCACTTCGCCGACTTGCTGAAGTATGTGAAGCTGGGAATCTCCGGAGCAGCACTATCCAAGACATCTTCATCCCGTTAATCAGTTTCTACGTTACCTCGACATCATCGGTTGACCATCATCTTGTCAATGATGCACTCTTGTGTACAGGTCGTATGGCTGGGCAACTCGCTTGGGGGGCCTATTATGCCTTAGTTCAGAAGTATCTCAAACTCATTGGGAATAAGGACGAAGCCGAGAAGGTTTATGTCCGTGCTTTGGTGGCGATCTTGGAGAATTTCCACTTCCCCATGGAAGAGGTTGTCGAGCAGGCCACGGATGATGCTGTTGAGTCAGACGGAGAAGACGATGACGATGAGTCGCCACCATCTCAAATGTCGAGTACCAAAGTCGCCGATGCAGTTCAATCCCGCCTTCTCCCCAAGTTGCTGAGTCACCTAGAAAAGCGAGATCCGACCACAGAGGACGGTTCTCGGATCCCTGTCGCACTCGGAATAGTCAAAGTTGCACAGTATCTTCCGCAGGCCACGAAGGAGCCCCAAGTCACCCGTCTGCTTACGGTCCTTAGCCAGATCCTCCGGAGCCGCTCGCAAGACACACGGGACCTGACTCGGGACACTATCAATCGCATTGCAATTTCCCTCGGACCCGGTTACCTGCCACTGATTTTCCGAGAGCTTCGCGCGGCACTCCTCCGCGGCCCCCAACTTCACGTGCTGGCCTACTCCGCGCATGCTTTACTTGTCCGCGTCACATCGGACGATCATTCCTCGGAATTTCCGGTCCTTGATGATTGCGTACCCGATGTAGCGCACATCTCAGCTGAAGTTGTCTTTGGGGAGTCTGGCAAAGATGTCCAGTCGGAAGACTTCAAGACTAAGATGCGTGAGGTTCGGTCCTCCTCGGCGAAAGGTCTCGATGCATTCATGTTATTGGCCAAGCACATCACTCCATCAGCTATCAGCAAGCTTCTGGCTCCACTGCGCTCAATCATGCAGGAGACAGAGTCGCTCAAGACGATGAACCTCGTTGACGAAGTCTTGAAGCGTATCGTTAGCGGCTTGAACGCCAACTCGCACGTCGTCCCGACTGAGCTTCTTGTTCTTTGTCACACGTTGATCACCCAAAACGCCGAGTTCTTGAAGCAGGTTCCTGTTAAGCGCCGTCAGCAATCGAAGGACGCCGCTATCGTTCAGACGAAGCGCCAGCAAGACTTAGAGAGTGATCATTTTGCAAGGAATGCTCATCGGTATGTATAGCCTCTTGGTTTGGTATGCCCACTCATTCTCCACATCCAGTTTCGTGACCTTTGGACTTGACCTCTTCAATACCTCTTTAAAACGCGGCCGATTTGATTTCAAGGACAGTGCTATCATGTCGCGACTCAATGGCATGATCGTCGTTGTGGGGAATACACTTTATTCTACGGAGACATCGGTTCTGGTTTTGGGTCTCAAATGCGTGGCGGGACTAGTCCGGTGTCCATCCAAAAGTCTTGAAGATTCTTTACCCGTCTTCATTCACCAGATTTTGGATATTATCAGGCGCGCAGGGAGCACGGAGCCGGAGATCGTTCAGGTTGCCTTCAAAACCTTAGCAACTGCCCTTCGAGATGGCCCAACTGGAGTTCGTGTCCAAGAGAAGGATCTTGTCTACCTCCTGGAGCTGCTTACCCCGGACCTCGAAGAACCCACCCGCCAAGCTTCCGTGTTCGCTATGCTACGCGCCATTGTCGCCCGAAGGTTTGTCGTCGCAGAGATATACGACGCGATGGATAAAGTCTCCGAGATTATGGTCACAAGCCAGTCTCCTCAGGTTCAAGAACTGTGCCGCAGCGTCCTCCTGCAGTTCCTTCTAGATTATCCTCAAGGCAAGGGTCGTTTGCGCAATCAAATGGCCTTCCTCACGAAGAACTTGTCTTATGTCCATGAAAGCGGACGCAAGTCCGTCATGGAACTGCTTGGCGCGCTCATCAATAAGTTTGATGAGCGACTGGTCATCGAATATGCCGATCTTCTCTTTGTTTCTCTCGTCATGGTCATTGCCAATGATGACTCGCCTAAGTGCCGAGAGATGGCAGCGCAACTAGTCAAGAACCTCATCCTTCGGCTTGACGACGAACGCCGCGAGGTTTTGATGTCCCACCTTCATGCTTGGGCATCACAGCGCGACCAAGAGCAGCTCATCCGCGTTTCTCTTCAGGTCTACGGTATCGTTGTGGACACCCTCCAGGAAGCTATAGAACCCCGGGTTCAGAGCATTCTCGCGGACATTACCGAGTCTTTGAAGTATAGTGCAGCTCAGCATGAAGCGGCCCAGTCGGAATCTAAAATGGACGTCGACTTGGATTGGCAGGTTTCGTATTACTCGCTTACCCTCCTTGAGAAGGTTCTGCGCATATTCCCCGCCTACACTTTGGATGGAGTGAGGGTTCCGTGGCCAACTGTCGTGTCCCTCCTTCTCTTCCCTCATGCCTGGGTTCGAACTGCATCTTGCCGCCTGCTTGGGTTGCTTTTCAATACCGTACCCGTTCAACCACCTTCGACCAGCCAACCGATCAGTGTATTCTCCATCACTGGATCGAAAAACGCGGCTGAGAAGCTGTCGATACAGCTGAAAAGTGAACATCTTGATGAAAAGCTCAGTTTGCAGATTGTCAAGAACCTCTTCTACTTGGGTAAATGTTTCGCCGCTGTCCCTTTACCCGAGGTCAGCGAATCGGATGCGGATGCGGAAGAAGCTACGCCCTCTGGCTCCAGCCCCCTTCCTTGGCTTTTCTCCAGACTCTCGTATCAAATCAAGTCGGCCCATATTGCACGTCGCAATCGATCGTCAGCTCTGGTAAGTAAAAGTTGTAACTGTGTCGCGACTCCATGTTGATCGTTCTTCAGGAAAACTGGACGCAGCAACCACTTGCTATCCTGAAGTGGTTCGCCGCTATGGCATCCTACCTAGATGCTCCCTTGCTTGAACGTTTCTTAGTTCACATCCTAACTCCCCTTCATCGCATACAAGATGACGACACTTTACGCGACGAGAAAATGGGTGAGTCCCTGTCCACGCTGCGCCTCGCCAACTGGTCACTTACAACCATCGTAGACGAGCTCAAGGTCGTAGCATCGGAACTTCAGGATTTGCTGCAAAGCAAAGTCGGCGTGACCAAGTTCTCCGCTGTGTACCAGCAAATACGGCAAGGCACCCTTGACATTCGTCGCGACCGCAAAGCTGCACGTGCTGTCCAGGTACGCAACCCTTTCGCTGATCTGTCCTCGGACACACCACTCATCGACATCTGCAGGCCGCTGTTAACCCCCAACTTTCCGCTAAAAGGAAAGCTCACCACAACTCCCTCAAGAAGGAGAGTCGGAAGAGGAAAACCCAGGGTTTCTCGTGGGTCACTTCCATTTTCTGCAAGATAAAGATAAAATGTCTTACTCTGCGTTGGTCAGGGAACGAAAGGGAAAGATGAAGCGTAGGCGAGAGGATTGATGGGACGCGTTGACATGCGTTGTTTCTGCTCCCCTCAATTTTCACGACCACCATCTCATGACATTTACGATATCTAATGACCCCCTCGCTCATTTGCATCGTTCTCTCTTGCTTCATCTCTTAGCACCTTCGTTATCGAGCATTTCACATATCTTGCATACTTGTCCTTGCATTTACCATCATTTGCCCATACTTATATCTGTAGAATTTTGTAGAAGTACGGTACGTCCATGGACAACAACCACTAGACTAGACGCGAAAACTGCCCCTGAGATGGGTTCTCACCACATGACGCCCACCACAGAGCACCGAGCACCTCTCCAACCGCGACGACCATGGACCCATTTGAAGTGAGAATGCAGTTTCTTGGTCTTCTCCGCAGGCTAAACGCGTCAGTCATCGCAGTCTCATCCAAGCAATGTCTCAGTTGTGTAATGAATGTTCAGTTCGCAGCAATCCATTCAAAAAGTGGTCACATTTGCTATCAAGTTCTTCCCTCCATGCGGTGAGGATCTGTGGGATTGTATCATCGAGGAATTTCAGAAGGTGAGGGAATGGTGATGATTACCTTGGACGATGGGAAGCTGAACAGCGTGCCTAGGGAACGATAAATGCTCGAATCAATATCCTATATTTCCTGGACTCCCTTTGCGACATGTGCTTGCTAGTCAAGTCGCATTCAACCACGCTAGGATATGATTCCCAATCAACATCTTCAGGGGGTCCAAATAACAATCGCTACGTCGACTTTGTCCAGAGGGATTTGAACAAAATTGTTGAATATGTGGTGCCAGAAGGAAGGCAGGGTTTACCAAATCTATCGAGCACGAAGCAGGTGAGTTCCGCTTCGCCGCAGCACTTGGGGGCTTCTCTGGAGCGAATGATCTCGTAGGTTCTCGAAAATTGGCGGTTGAAACGCGTCCTTGATCCTCAAGTCATAGACCAAGTGACTTCTCAATTGGATCATCGGACCGCAGCATCGTTGGCATCGACTGAAGCACAATCGTCGTCTAGTCGCTCTTCGGCACCTCTTCCTGAACATGAGATCTTCAAGCGGTTTGAAGAGGATCGAGAACGCCATAAACGTCTCAGGGAACGACGATGGGTGCAACCCGTGTCCTTTGTCCCACTGGGCCTCGCCTCGTTTTTACCCTTGGATGGAAAGCCGAACGAGTCGCTACCCATCGATGTTGAATTCGAAAATGACTGGGAAACTACGAGCGACTGGAATGAAGACGACGATGAAGCTGCCATTGAACAAAGCGAACTTTGCTTTCCTGCAGAAGGGGAAGGTCCCATGGATCTGTCGTAAATGCCGTTTGTGCTGTTTCTTTGTTACGTACTCAACATGTAGCCTAATTGTTCCTGCCTTTTGCTTTTTGCTATCTCACTGCTTTTCTCGTCCAACCTGTTTCGCAGCGCAGAAGCAAGCAACGAGTCATCTTCAGTCCTTCCCTTGGATTTATGGTACGGAGCTTCCCTTTTTTTCCCTTGTGCCTCTATCACTGTGTTTCAAGCTTTTCCGCAGCCAAAAACGTTGCACGAAAGGAAGCCTTTGTACTCTTCAACGTCTTTGTGGGCGTGTAAGCTGGCGACCCCTTTGATTGCGACGTCCTGGCCTAGCAACCCGCCCTTTCACTTCCCATGCCTTTCCGTCATTCAAGCTCTTACAATTGATTGCACTGTTCCTCGCCTGTCAGTGAAAGATAAAAGGAGAAACACCGCCGATATTTATATCTCCAGACTTGAACCCCTCTCTTTCCCCAAAACCAATCCTCTCACTTCCTATCTTACACGACGCTTACCATGATGAAACCTGCTTCGACTCCACCTCCTGCTGAACCTGCTACTGCGACCATAGATTCCAGCTCCAATGGCGTAGGCCTTGCCAACGTGCAACTCAATCAGAGTCGACGCAAGCTGCTCGACTTGCTCAACAAACTGTATAATACAGGGTATGTCTATTTTCTCTGAAGCGTCACGTGTACATCCATACTGACATCCGCCTGTTGTGCAGCGTTCAAGCCGACGTTGACATCCCTCAGATCGCTGTCATCGGCGCTCAAAGTGCGGGGAAGTCATCTCTTATCGAGTCCATATCTGGCATCACCCTCCCTCGAGCAGCAGGGACTTGTACACGGTTCGTCTCAAATTCTCCGTTCATGTCCTGCTTTATCCTCACACATCTTTGTCGTCTAGTTGCCCGACTGAATGCAAGCTGAGCAGCCAGGGTACCTCATGGTCTTGTGTTGTAACCCTCCGCTTCTCCGTCGACGCCAATGGCCAGCCCCTCGGTCAACCTCGCACCGTCGTCTTCGGTACAGTTATCACTGACAAAGCCGATGTCGAAGAACGGATCCGTCGTGCTCAGAGGGCTATCTTAAACCCCAGCACTTCACCCAATGACTTCCTCCAAGGAGACGATGAAGACCTACCCAAGTCCGAGCTGACTTTCTCGACGAATTGCGTGACGCTTCAAATCACTGGCCCTGGCGTCGCCGACTTGTCTTTCTGCGATCTACCAGGTAAGCCTACATGCGACACCCGACTCCTGACCTTGCTTATTTCTCTTTGATCAGGTCTCATCGCAAGTGTCGGCTCCCAAGGGAACAACAACGACATTCAATTGGTAGAGAGCTTGGTCACTTCCTACATCTCAAAGCCTAGCTGTGTTATCCTGTTGACGGTTGCTTGCGAGAGTAAGTCGTCCAATTGACTTACCCATCCCTTCGACTTTAACCTCTTTCTTGATTAGCCGATTTTGAAAACCAAGGGGCTCACCAATTGGCTAAGAAGTACGATCCCCAGGGCAAGCGGACTATTGGTACGATCTCTCATGTTCCATGTTAGATCCATACTTTGTCTTACCATTTCTCCCTCTTGCAGGTGTCCTCACGAAACCCGATCGTATTCCCATCGGCGAAGAATCCCGCTGGGTGAAGTTCATCCAGAACGAGATTGAGCCCCTCGAGAACAACTGGTTTTGCGTCAAGCAACCCAGCTCGAACGACCTCAAACAAGGTGTCACATGGGCCGACGCTCGACAACGCGAAAACGAGTTCTTCTCAATGACCGCGCCTTGGTGCAACCTCGAAGGAACATACCAGAAGTACTTGCGGACCACCAACTTGATTGAGCGCGCCAGCTCAATCCTCTCGGACCTGATATCAAAACGGTATGTGTTTTGACACTTTTGTGCCCCTTCGCTGGAAACTGATCATCTCTGAAGCCTACCAGCAATTCAAGACGAGCTGCAGAAGGCTCTCAGGAAGACTGAAGATTCGCTGGCCTTACTTCCCAAAGAACCCTCTTCGGACCCGTTTAGCGAAGTCATGGGTTTACTTCACGGTTTCGCTGGTGAAGTCAACCATCATGTCCACGGAGTCTCCGACGAAGATGGAATCCTTCAGTCCGTACGACCCTTCCAAATGCAATTTCGCCGAGCCATCCGGGCTACGGCTCCGTTGTTCGTTCCTCTTGAGAAGCGTTCAGCCAAGGACTTTGAATTTTCCCATCCTATCTTCCTTGAAGATGAAGGGGAGGAACCGTTTGAGGTCCCCTCCGGCAATACTGGTATATATCATGCCCTTGATCCTCATTCAAATATTCATTCCTCATCCTGGTTTTCAGGCTTCATATACATTGATGAAGTTATGGCGCGGGCGCAGAAGTACGTTATCTCTTCTCCTGTCTAATTTCCCAGTGCTCATCCTAGGTTCCATTTTATAGAGCCCGTGCCCGTGAGCTTCCAGACAACTATCCTTTCGTCGTACGGGCGAGCTTCATCAAGACCATCACGGAGCAGTGGCATACCCCAACTCGGGTCCTATGCACTCAAGTATACAACGTGCTCGTGAAGCATGTCAAGAAGCTCATCCACCAACATTTCGAGACCTTCGGTCAAGGCGCTCTCGAACAGCGAGTCAGGTTCGTCACTTCACTTAGCATAGACCCTCAGTAGAAAACTTACGCTTGGATTCCAGTGTCGTCATCCAAGGACACATCCAACGAGCCTGCAAAGTTGCCGAAGCACGGATACTCTGGCTCCTGCGCCTCGAAGAACGCCCTTTCACGCTCAACGAACACTACCTCGCCGACTACAAAGACAAATTCCTCGCCCACTACAAGGGTATCCGCGGTTCACAGCGCCACCCTGACCTTCTCAGATCCATTCAAGACCACCTCGCTCGGCCGCCAGCGCCGACCATGTACAACTTGAAAGGCGATGTCCTCCAGCAGGGTGTTCCTCCGAGCGGGATATCCAAGGTATTGTCCGGCTTGGTCGAAGTTGGTGTTTCGAACGTGGATGCGGAGGATATACCGAAGATCCTTCCTCCGGACCAGATGGAGCCGGCGCTGAATATCATGGCCGAGGTTCGTGCGTACTTCCAGGGTATGTTTGCGCTCTTTCGTCAACACATCGTCTCCGATTTCTGACCAGTTTTATAGTCGCTTACAAGCGCTTTGTCGACAATATTCCGCTTGCAATCGATGAAGAGCTGATCTTCGGCCTTCAACGTAACATCCTAGATACTCTTTACGCCGGCCTCGGTCTCAACGGCGCCGATGGACTACGCATCTGCAAGGAACTCAGCCAGGAGAGTCATCAAGTTGCTGGTCGCCGAGAGGAGCTCAAGAAACGCTGGGAACGTCTTTCTGCTGCTAGTCACGAACTGTTGAGCATCGGGCTCTGACCTGATACAACTACCCAAAACCACGTACCTGTCGCGTGCTAATATAATTATTAATACGTATTGTCTTGTAGAATAATGTACAACCTTCGTAGAATTTCTTGTCATATATCTTGCAATCTTTTGTTAGAATTTGAAGCATTTGCTCTATGGCTAACTAGTGTCTTGGATGTAAATCGCTCGAAGATGGCCCGACGACCCGGAGCCGGAGCCAGGAACACTTTGGAGGCTGTGACATGCGGAGTTGGACTTCTAGAGTAAACACCCCTTTCAATTTCATAGGTTCTCCTAAACACGAACGTCTGTCCCCGACCATCAACATGTCTATCCACCCAATAGACTTTCGCAAACTCGACCTGTACGTATCCCTCTCTCAACCGCCTCATAACAGAATAAAACTCAACCTTCAACCCCACTGCTTGAATTCCATTCACGCAGACCGATAGGCCTGGTAGAACCCAAGTTCTCGTTTTCCTCAACGCTCCTCCTGCTGCATCGCTGCCGATTCATCATCCTCTTCTACACACTCTGGTCTACCTTCCTGTATCTCTGTTTCGTTGATGTCGTTACATGGGACCTCCGCGAGCATCCTGTCATCAGCGTGTAGTAAGCATCCATAACCCCCTTTCCTAAATCTTAATTCTAGGATTCTAGTCGTCTTACCGGACATTAATATTTAAAGCTGATGAAAGCTTTAATCGCTATATAATTTTAACGCGTGAACACTAATATTGTTTCGAATTCTAGCCTTCCTATCGCCTTCCTCGTATTCTGGTTCACAAGGGTATTCGACTCCTACTACCGCGTCGACCAGTCCATCTATGCATGGAAGTCCATCTCCAAGTACATGGCGTCGCTCGCGGATAGTGCGCAGTTTGGTGAGACAACCTCCTCAGTCTTCCTGTCCCTCCTTTTTTTCCTGCTTTCCTGCATATCGTGCGACGACTCGGAATCTCATATGTTCTGCTTAGATTCGCTTAGCGAGGACGATGACGAAGAAGTTCAGGAGCAGGAGAAGGCTCTCCGTTATTTGGAACAATTGGCTATTGCTTTACGGTTGTATGACCCCAATCCACAGAGGCGAACTTCCTACCAGTGTGACAAACATAAACTCCTTGAAGAGAGGCTCGAAGTCCAGGAGAAAGGCGAGGTTGAGTATGAGGTTGTAAGTTCACGCATCTCCATCACTCAGTCGAGAAACAAATCTTAGTCGACTAAACTATATAACACAGCTCATGCCCCAACCATCTGCATCATCGTCCCAGGAAGGACCAATTTTACCTTCCCCCGAATCTAAGTCCACCGTCGACCTCCCAACTTATCTCTGCTTCCTCCAACCCTACATCCCCAAGATCCCTTCCCGATTAGCCACTCAAACTCCCGGTGGTCCCGACGCTGATATAGTGCGAATCCCGCATCTCCTAAGCCGCGACCTCGTAAGTAACCAAGTCACTAAGTCATACATCAGTAGATTACGACATGTTCAATCTTTCTTCACTTCTCATTTATTATCTTTCAAACTCATCTTGTTCTAGGGATACTGGACCTTCCGAAAACCGAGAAACGGATGCGATGTTGCGGTTATCGCGGCTACCGGTCAAGGTAAATAACTTCCATCGCTTCTCGTTACTCAGCACTCAATGCTGGTTAAAATGTTTTCCGTTGTTTTCTTCGTTTAACGAAATTACTTATGTGAAGCGAGACGCGCACTGATACAGAACATACTCTTATCCATGAACAAGCTCAGATTTCTCCGTCCGTTCCGGTGCGCTGATTTTCTCTCTCACCTCACTCACTTATTTATTGTGTGCTCATGATCACGGTTTTCCTCTCTCTTCCTTCCTTAGAGCCATCGTCCATGTATGGATCGCCACCGCTGTATTCTGCTTTTTATTGGTACGTCCTTCCGTCTAGACCCTATCCAGTCTTTTATTCTCCTCCACGATCATCGTGTTGTTATCATGTTGTTATCGTGCAAACTTACAACTTACCAAAGCCATTGACACTCCTGGCGGTAACGGGCTGGAAATGTATCCCAATCACAATCGCGGCGGTAAGTGAATTCAGAGTACTCTATTGATCTGACACTTCACGAACTTGAGCCTCACCTTGACAGGTATCGTTCTTCTTCTCCACCATCGTCGCTGCGGATGACAATGACTGTAAGTAATTTCCATGCCTATACACTCAATTATATCTCCAATGACCTATCTCTTAGTTATGCTCAACCCTTGTACGTCCCTCACACCTCGCCAGCCACAGCCCCTCCCATCTCACCACCATCATTGATCACCAGTAAACATGCCCTGCGGCTACACTTACGCCCTCCCAGAAATCCTCGGAGTCTTGTATTCCGACTTCCGCCACAAATTAATCACCGACATCAACAACCTCACCTCCTTCCTCGCTCACATCAGTACCTCCCTCGCCCACTTCACCACCAACACGATCACCACCTGTCGGACTATCACAACCTTTGGTAACCCCCCACGCTTCCTGGATCATAAATTTGAGTTCTTGGAGTATCAGCTTTTGGATTATGTGGTTATGGGGTTACCTGCTCCGTTTGTTCCGGGAAGTTGGAGGAAGAGGAGTGTGAGAAGGAGGAGAAATCAGAACCGGAATAGGGAGGAGAGGGAGGAGGAGGATTTGAACCTTGATTATCTCTTCCGGATGGCTTGACTTGATTACTCAGACTACAGCTGTATTTTTGAAGCTTGGGGTCTCACCATCAGATCGAATGTAAAGGATGAAGATGAAGGATTTCGTATGTCGAGGAGGGATGAGGATATATCGGAGAGGCGAAAAGAGAAAGGGGTCATCTCCTGGATACCCTTCTTCCCCTTTCCTTTCCCTTCCCTTTCCATCCCCGACCCTCCGTCGTTGCTTCAAGGTCAAGGCCAAGTTTCGTCGTGTGGTGCGACGTGCGTTCATTACCATGTTACCAATCCGAAGTACCCACAATAAATTCCAATGTACGCTCTGACTTGGACGGCGTTATGACAAATGCGAATTCAAGGGGATGGCAGGTCGGGAAAGGACGTTCAAGCCCACTGTGGCGACAATGTACACATCCAAACGACTGCAGCCCTCTTAAAGCAGAGTACATACAAAAGTACGTAGAGTCATTCAACCGCTTCAAGCCATCCAGAAAAGATTACCAAGACCCAACCCCTCCTCACCCTCAAAAACATCCCCCTCCCTTTCCCTCCTCCTCCTCTCCCTCTCCCTCTCCCTCCTCACACTCTTCCTCCTCCACCTCCCCGAAACCAAGCACTTAGGTAACTCCATTACGACGTAATCGACGGCCTGATACCCCAAGAATTCAGGACAGTTAACGTCAAAGTAGCCTTCGGAAGCAGCTTCACGGATTTCGGCGCGGAAGTTGTTGAATCCGGTTTCGTAGGTGTCGATTATGAGGCAGAATATTTCTATGAAGGGGTCTTGGTGGGCAGAGGTGTAGCCGCATGGTTTGTTGCCTGTCGGTGGTGAGATGAGTGAGAAGGGAGTGAGATGGAATGCGAGATACGTACATTTGGTCATCATGTCTGGGAGGCAGGTTGCATGGTGAGTTTCGCTATTTGGGTGTCGGGGGTAGGTAGGGAAACCACTCACGATCGTAATCATCCGCAGCGACGAGGACAGCGAAGAAGAGGGATGCCTGAGGTGAAATGTCAGAAGTTAGATGTATTGACACAGTAACGTAGTTACTGGACACTCATGCAGTGGTGGGGTTTGACTTACCGCGACGATGGTGATGGGGATACATTTCCATTCCGTTATCCCCAGGAGTGCTAGGGGCTTTTGAATTTATATCATGACAGGCGACATATCAGCGTCGTGATGAAGGATAAACAGAAGGGGTGGAACTTGAAGGGATGGAAGGGAAGGAAGGGATAGGTAGACTAGGACTCGGAGACGTACCAACGAAAAACAGAACATGGCGGTGGAGATCCACGTATGGATAATGCATCTGCATGAAGAAAATGAAAAGGAAAAGGAAGACTGTGAGTCAGAGTACCCAACAAGTAAATCCGAGAGGGAAGTGAACGTTGAAACCTCCACTTACCGGAACGGACGAAACCAACTAAGCTCACCCAGCTTTTCATATACACTCCTTCTCAACACACATCTCGCTTCATGGTCGTGAAAAACGACGAAATTGAGGGGAGATGGAGAGAGTATTGAGATAATTCGAATGAGTCGGTTGAACGGTTAAGTTTGATGGTTAGTGTGAACTGAGTACGGACGTACCTTCGAAAGCAGCCACGCTAATCACATCATCCACCCGCGCACGTCTCCTCATCTTCATCTGCATCCGGAAATTCCGACTGCCCTAAAAATCAAAAGCATAAGAGTGAGAACGAATATGAATATGAATTTATCAACTTCGACTCGCAACTTGAACTCAAACTTACCAATTCAGTAAGTAATCTCTCTGATGCCGTTATCCACACCTCATCCGCCCGAAACCCACGAGGTGTATCCGCATCCTTCGGGAGGGGGATGTTGGGGATGTAAGGTCGGAGGTGGAAGTAGATACGCGTTAGGACGTTGGAGAGGGTGGATTCGACGACGTCGTACAGGTACTCGGGCTGGGGCGAGGGTGGAGGAGAAGGAGGAATCTGTGATTCTTGAGGCGCAGTTGAACTTGATGGGTGTGGTAAGAGCTATATCATCATTATTATATGAGTTTAGGTTGGAGATAAACAATAGTTAATTGAGTGGACGGGACTTACAGCTTCCTCCTCTTTATGATCTTTATGATCATTACGGCCTATCCGATGCTGTGGTTTGGGATTGGGGTCGTACAACCCTAAAGCAACAACCAACTCCCCCCAAGACCGGAGAACATTATCCAGTTCTTGAATATCATCTCCGTTTTCCGGATGCGTATCTAATCGAATAAAGTAGTAGAATAAAGTAGGACGCAATGGAGAAATCAGAACGTGAACAGATAATATGGATTACGAGGCGGTCTCACCATGATACACACTATCCGCGAACGACGCGAGAGACTTGGAGATAACTCTCCATGCGTTGATGGACTTGTCGACGCGGTGGTAGCAATCGTACAGCCTTGCGAGGAGGAGGGTGAGGAAGTAGGTGATCGGGCTATAGATTAAGCATTAACGTTCAACGTTTAACATTTAACGTTTAACAGTTATCAATAGGAGAGTATCTGTGTGTGGAGAGGAGATCACTTACTACACGGTAACGCCGAGATAATTGCACACGTCCCACGTAATGATATCGGTGAAACAGTAATACACAAAGGTAGCCCAGAGTGAGAAGAAGAGGATGATGAATCGGCATCGATATAACAGGAGGAGTGTTGAGGAAAAGGAGAACTTGGGTTCAATCAGGCCTATTGGTCTACGTGATCCGAAGGGGGTTTGGTCAGTTGCGAGGGTATGTACATGGAATGTTGGAGGAGCACGTACAAATCGAGCTTGCGAAAGTCTATTGATTGGAATGACATGTTGATGGTCGTCTGCCAGATGGTAGACAGATAACCGAAACTTTCAAAGTTAGGAGAGGAGAAACTTGGGATTTGAAAGGAGTGCATGGGTACAGCGTGGCTTGTAGAGAAACGAGCGCGGGAGGGATAAGGGGCGGCGTTGGCAAGCCGATCACTCATCTTCCTTGTCGGATGCATCACATCCTTCCTTGGCATGCCCACGAGTCATATATGCTATACATAGGGCTGCCAACCGTACCGTATACGGGGCACGGCCGTATGTGAGAGTATTGAGACGGTTACGGACCGTATACTAGGCAGCCGTCGACGGGTCTGGGTCAGAGGGGATACGGGGACGGTTCTGTCATCTCCTATGGACGGGCGCTTGGATCAGGGGCTCTCGACTTGGGGCGAATTATAACACTATCTTCCCCAGCCTCAAACACCATGAACCGGCTTTCGTTTCGTTTGATTCTACTCCATTTATGTATAGCAAGGTGTTAGAAGTCACTAGCCTTCTAGATAAATGTAAAACTGCCATTCTCTTTGTCCAGGAGGTCCCCTATAGGGCATAGAGGTTAGACTTTGAGCTTATAAAATTGCTTGCTACGAGTAATTGTACATCGTTAAGCTACTGGAGCTACTTATAATCGCGAGATTGGCGGATGTGATACTTTAGAAGCATCAGCGCTCGGATGGTATTAGGCTTAAGGCTTGCACGACGAAGGGAGATCGTGTCACGGCCACCTGAGAAAACACGTTCGACAGCCACAGCTGATCCTAGAAGTATAGGTAGTGAGTACTCATAGACAAGTATGAACGCTTCAGGTAGCATGCACACCTGGGATGGAGAGAATATCAAGGGCCATTTGATGTAAGCGTGGAAATTGCTGACGACGACCAGACCACCATGCAATTGGGTCACAGGTCTTAAAGTTCTCCCGCGGAAGCTTCCAAAACTCCTCAACTTCGTCAATGGGCAGCTGTGGGATGTCTCCGTAGCGAGAGAGTGGATTAGTAGCCTCTGATGCCGCTTGATCAGCCGAAGACTGGGCTGTTGCTGAATGTGATTCGTCTTTGTCTTTGTCCACCGGGATCTCTTTGTAGCGAGTAGCGAGGTACACCTTCAGTGAGCGTTTCATCTCTGGAAGATCGTCTCTGAGTGAATCGTCATCTGCGAAGTCAAACTCAAGCCCTCTGAGACCAATCCGCGGATCGAGGACTAACATAGTCTGGTTAGTCATGACGTCAGGTGAAGTAATGAGGAATCAACTCACGGGCAGCCCAAGCGTAGAACGGAGACTCATCAAACTTGAAGTAATACTCGGCTAGCTTCTCGTGGGCGCTGACAAGGGCGTTGCGAACAGCGACTGGAGTTGACTCTGGAAGATTAACTATCGAGCTCTTGATAGAGTCTTGCAGGTCTCTGAAAACGGCGTGAACAAAAGATATCATGGGAAATTTGGTTGTGGACATCCGCGTAGTCGCTTCTTTGAAGAGCAACAGCCAATGGCGCAAGTTCTTGAGTATACTCCATTCGGCGGATTTGATCCCAAGCTCTCGAAGTTCGTCATGTTTGAAAACGAAGACGTTCAAGCTCTCTTCATATTTGATCGCTCGATCTATACATAGAAAATGGGGTCAGCTACACTACGGGAGAAATGTTCTAGTGTAAGATCGTACCAAGCATCTGAAATGTCGAGGTCCAGCGTGTGCGAACGTCAAGGATTAGCATCAGGGCGCGCGAGACAGGGTTGCTGTGGTCTCCAATAGGAGCCATTTCCAAGGTTGTTGATACCTCTTTCAACCATGACTTCCGTCGTTGAGGCGAAGAGCGAACAGCACGTATGATCTTTCGAAGCTGAATGGTCCCATGATAAAAATAAATCTGAGTGAGGGCGGACGAACACAAGTTCTCAAGGACTTACCCGCGTGACTGAGGAGGAGAGGTCATATCCTTCCGGATTATCCAAGCTCAGATCCTCCTCGTCGTCAACCTCGTAGCCGTCAACGTTATCGGCAAATGCATTTTGGTATACTCCAGCACGTGAACCAGCAGCTTGAGCTTCTGCCGCGGTCATCGCGCCGATGCCATCCATCAGCTAAGTTGAAAAAATACCTGAATCAGGACAATACGACCAGATGTTTCCTTGAACTCAACGAACCTTTAATGCGGCAAGATGAATAGTGTGGGGCATGCACCGGAGGCGAGCGTCCCTCGCTGAGAAGGGAATTGAATTGGCTTTGAAGCGCTCCTCGAGGGCGGTCATTAACGTATTGTTGTTGCTTGCATTGTCCATCACAAAGGCAATGACCTATCATGTATTTCAATGTACCGTTACGCTAGCGCGCTTCTTAGCTACAGATGATGGACCCTACCTTTCTGAGGATACCATACACAGTTAGAGTCTCCCACACGGCTTCGGCCATATTCTCACCGCTATGCTCTCCATCGAGCTCGCGAAAGTCAATCAAGCGTTCCTCTGAAGATATATGAGTAACTTGACAAGGTGTTCTATGGAGAAATTTAGAGGACATACCAAGTTTTCCCTCATTTGTCACATAATGTGCAACGATCGCGAGGAAAGCATAGTGGTTGCTTGACGTCCAGGCATCAAGGGAGATTGCAACCTTCCCGCGCAGTTTCTGTATTGATCGTGTCAGTCAGTCGTCCTATAAATAGATGGAGTCTACGCACCTTGAACATCTTAGCAGTCGACTTGACCACATCTTTCTCCAAATCCATGGTACGCTTCTTGACGGTCGTACGACCAGGGATTGATAGGGGTGAGTGTGAATGATGGACATATTGGAGCATCGTTTGGAACTCTGGTTTTTCAACCGTGTCGAACGGAAGGTCCAAGCCAATTATGCACTTCAGGAGGAGACCGACGAAGTGCTCTTGGCTCCATGGGCCCTAAGTATGGACATCAGTAACTATTCACTGAGGGGCTAGGGAGTGAAAACGAACCTTTGACTTCTCCAGCTGTTCTGCCACGGCCGTCGCAATATTCGGAGTATTTTCGCCAAGGGCAGAAAGAAACTTTGCAAGCTCTGTAGCGCCAAGCTTCTTCCGGCCGGATGCGATCTCAAGTTCTTGCGAGGTTGGCGGCGTCTTGCGATCTTTCAAGATCTTGAAGAGTCGGTACATGAAAGGATGGTGTGTCTTCAGATGACCAGTGAGACCTAGGACAGTAATCGGTGAGGAATGACACTTGAGAGTAGATACTAGTTGGAATCTCATACGTACCGTTGAGGTTGGAATTCATCTTCTTCGTGATGCGCTTCTGTTCGCAGGAAGTCCCATGGCGGCACTTGTAGTACATACACCCAGCCATGGCTTCCTCGCCATTCCAGGGAGTGTTGCGCTCGTCATAGAAGATATAGACGGGATTCTTCTTCGTAGACTATCAAGGAAAGACACTGAGTAGTAAGTACAAGCATGGGAATTTCATCAGAGGATACAGACGAACCTTGGCAACTTGAACAGGCTGACTTTCTTCTTCATCGTCGCTAACCTCCTCCACTGTGACACGGTTCTTCTTAGATGAAGCCGCAGGCTGGTTGGATTCATCACTGAGGCGTCGCTTGGTAGATGAGCTTGTGACGTTCAAGGGGTTTTGAATTCGAGCAGTTTTCGGTGCGATCTTTGAAGGGAGGACTGAGGCAAGCTAAGGAAACTTCAATCATCATCGTTTCAATTGGACGGAAGAATTACTCACCTCGCCATTCGAAACATTGCCACCGCTGCCATCATCATCGCTGCCATCATCACCGCTGCCATCCGAATGTTCAGACGATGCCGTAGTGTAATCATCGTCCTCAGGGTCCGAACAAGGAAGATGCTTTGAACGTTTGCGGTGTTTGCGGCGCGCAGAACGAGTCTTGGACTTCTTCTTGGGGTCGACAGGTTGGCCATCGTCGTCTTGATGATGAACGAGAAGTGATTCATCAAGGCGCTTGGTGTTCTTCTTGCGGTGACCACGACCTGTTTAATACAGAAGCAGAATCAGTATTTGCGCCGTCTCAAATGTAGAAGAGAATGAACTAACCTGATGCTTTCACTACCCCGGGCCCAGAGATCGGCTCGGAATCACCCTCGCTATGGTAGAAATTGATGTCGTCGGCATCACGCAACTTCCCGTTACCCCCGCGCGCAACTTGATCAGACGGCATGGATGTGTGAGAGTGGAGGGATGTGTGGGTGTCGAGACGTCGTAGAGAGATGAGGTAGTAGACAAGGAGTCAAAGCAAACAGATGCTGCTGTTGAATCAATGGAAATTTGGGGGTTTTTATAGCTTGGTCGACCATGACATTTCCGCGATAAGCAACGGAACTACGAGACACTGGGAGACAGTGAGCACAACATGAGCCATATGCAGAGTTGAGAAGACAATGTGGTGAGTAAAGGCTTTACTTACATGAGTCAGGCAATCTTGGCATCGTGCAACGAGTTTCTGAGGACATGAGACTTGATAACGTCGAGGCGCAGCTCAGGAAACCGAAGGGAACGCGTGGAAAGGGGGTCCCTGTGATCTACGTTGAGACCCTTGCTTGGGTGAACTGGCGACGCTGTGTTTAAACCCAGCGCCGTCCAACATGGAGGACATTGTCGAGGCACGGCGGCCGGTCAAAGCGTTGACAGGGCGCAATCACACGGTCAATAATTATTTCTCACACTCAGTGACTTGACGGTTCCGTATACTAACCCGTCTATTACCCGTATTAGGATACATCATTGACCATATACGGCGACGGGTGTTTACCCGTATCATACGCCCGTCATACCCGTCAGTACGGCGACGGCTGGCAGCCCTAGCTATACATCCTCATCGCCGTCATTGTCTGCACGTCCATTCCCGAGATGCACGTACGAGTGTGCAGATAGAGTACTTGGTCAAGCAGGCAGAAAATAGTTCAAAGGGAGCGAGGTCCGTGGAAAGGCGGCCGTGAAGATGGAAAAGTGACTGAAGATGTCTCCGGGCGCTAGGCGAGGCGCCCTCCAGGCGCCCTTCCATCATCATTGTCCTAGGGCTTCCCTCTGGCCACGGCATAGCTGAGAGCTCGTCCAACCTCTCCGGAGTCTCCCAGTCTCATTCTCCGTGGATGTAGCGTCGACGACCTTTCCTATATTCCCCGACACAAAGAGTCAGGCTGTCCAGTTGTCGCACAAGAACACATCCTCCGTCAAGCGTATCGTCCCAGGCTCCAGTCTCATACTCGCTCCTACTGAGCATGATACAATATGACGTACGCCTCCGCGCAACGATCCTGCATTCCCACTTTGACTTTGGTTCCTACCATACCGCACAGTCGCCCTCACCTTGCCACTTGCACTTGTACTCGTTTCTCTACTTCTGTGCCAGCGCTCAAGCGCTCACCGCTCAGCATCCGCCGCCGAGGGTCTCCTGTCACCCATAGATGCATGTTATCGCCACCATTACCATATCCCTTGGTGCAAGTTCGTCTATTTACTGCTAGGAATGGAGCTCCCGATAACGCAAAATCGCTGGGGGTCCGGCCCCGAAGGCTGTGCTCATGCAACCCTTTCAAATTCCAAAGTTTCTCCTAAATATGAGAGTTTCGTTCAAACGTCTATTATCGATATGTCTGTCCAATCAATAGACTTTCGCAAGCTCGATTTGTACGTGCTCCTCCAACATTCCATGTACATACCCTCGCAACTGACCAAACCCCCTTCGGATCACGTAGACCAATAGGCCTGATTGAACCCAAGTTCTCCTTTTCCTCAACACTCCTCCTGTTATATCGATGCCGATTCATCATCCTCTTCTTCTCACTCTGGGCTACCTTTGTGTATTACTGTTTCACCGATATCATTACGTGGGACGTGTGCAATTATCTCGGCGTTACCGTGTAGTAAGTGATCTCCTCTCCACACACAGATACTCTCCTATTGATAACTGTTAAACGTTAAATGTTAAACGTTGAACGTTAATGCTTAATCTATAGCCCGATCACCTACTTCCTCACCCTCCTCCTCG
>JAPEVF010000181.1:17527-77824 GCA_029747585.1 Pleurotus djamor | reverse complement strand
CCAATAGCGTTCGAGCCGCGGTGAATGGAATAAACCATTCACTATTCCGTTTGAGTCTTTCATAGAGGCCAGGGTTATTTAAGGCCAATTGTAAGGAAGAAATTGGGGGGAGGTTTGGTTCAGGAGTGTCGATATAGGGCGAAGAAATGGTAGTTGGGAGGAGAGAGCGCGTTGGGCTGATTTCTGTGTGTGACATGTGTGATGGGATGTGACAGGAATATCACACAGAGCCACGTGCTTTTTATACTCGTTATCGGGCCTCGATCATTGGCCACAGATAAAGAGCGTGTGACAAATGTGTGACACACTGCCTAATCCAGCGTGTCGGTCGTGTTTTGGCTATCTCAAGTCGCTCTCTCTCCTCGACTATCCACTCGCCTCTCCTGTGCCTCGATCTCGTGCGCCCCGCACCCGAATCCTCCCCCCAGCTTATGGCCCCGAAGCCAGCCTGCGCAAAGTACCAATACGTCGTCACCACTGCGGGTCCCAAGATTCTGCCTGTCGACGAGCCAGCTTGCAAGGACGAGGAAAGTCCGGCTGACTACAATGCAGGCGGCTACCTCCAAGTAAAGGTCAACGATATATTCAAGAATGGGAGATACAAGGTCGTCAGGAAACTTGGGTGCGTTCATTTATACTCAACCCGATTCCTCACCGCACGTAATCATGTCGCCATTTCTGCAGTTGGGGGCACTTCTCGACGGTCTGGCTTGTCAAAGACGCCCAGTAAGTCCTTCTGTATGATGCCTACAAACTCTGCTCACACGCCATTAAACAAGGGCTGATCGTCATTCTGCTCTCAAAGTCGTAAAGTCCGCTGGTCGTTATGCCGAGACTGCCCGTGACGAAATTAAGCTTCTCTCTCGAGTCGAGTCCTTCTCACCTGACCATCCTGGTCGAGCTCACATCGTCTCATTCCTCGATTCTTTCACACATGAGTCCCCCGAAGCTTCTCACATTTGCATCGTGTTCGAACCACTTGGAGAGAATTTGCTGGCGCTCATAGAACGTCACAAGAAGAAGGGCGTGCACCGTGCTCTGGTGAGAGTAATAGCAAAACAAGTTCTTCTCGGTCTTCAGTATCTCCATGATGAATGTGATCTCGTTCACACCGATATAAAGCCAGAGAATATATGTGAGTCATTCTGTGTTAGCATCTCTTCCAGGTCCTAATGCTTCTCCAGTGATTTCTATTCCCGACGTCGAGTCACACATCAACCAAGAGCTATCCCAATCCCCCTTACCCACTTCCCGCAGAGTCGGAGTCCCGTTGCCTACTAAATTTAGACACGGCGTATCTATCCCCCAGAACCATCAACGGCCTAAGAGACAGGTTCAAATCTTCAATTCACAACCTCTCGCTAGTCCGGTTCGCAGTGCCGGCAAAAGCGGGAACGGCAGCCTGAGTCAGTCCGGTAGCGGCGCAAATAGCGTGAGTGGCAGCTACGTAGCTCAAATGCAAATTACGCGGCTTGGGACTTGTGGTGTCATTGGATATACCAGTGGCACAGTGGCTAGTCTTAGTTCCAGCGCCCCGAAAGACTACGCTGAATCGCCGACTCTGCTTCGCGCTAAACTGGCATCGGATAATGCCAACACATCGTCTCCTTCCACCTCCTCCTCGTCGTCCTCTCTGTCATCTACACTCGCTTCGTCTGCCCCCGCTCTTAGCACCGCTAGTACGCCTGCGACTTCGTTGCCACAATCCCTTGGCAGCGCTTTGGTTGCATTTGCTGGAATCACCAAGTCCTCGCTGGGTAAGGAGGTTGAGATCCATTCACACGACGACTGCGACAAAGAGAAACGGGGCATACCCGTGCCATGTCACCCGCCCCATAAACCCGAAGCCGACCTACAAGGTCTTTCATCGTCCTGGAAGGACAAACTAGCCGCTGGTCTAGGAGCATCGCTTTCATGGAGGGATAAATTCCCCATATCCCTTTCAGTGTCTCCTCAATCGAAATCGAATCTATCCCCAAGTGGCAGCAAAGTGAAGAATGGACGCCCTCCTTTAGATCAGTCGAAGCGTGCCTCTTCGCGGTTGTCAGTTGCGAGTGCATGGAAAGATCCAGGCGCAGCAGCCCCAGCCCCAGCCCTCGTCGTGTCTGCTTCTGTTCGTGCTGATGGCGAGGAAGCTGGCAATTTCTTCCATATGGCAAACTCGGCAACGAATGGCGAATATGCGGGGACTCATTCGCCTGCCTTATCATCTGTTGATCACCCTTCACCGAGCGTGACTCCACATCCGCCCACTGATTCATCCTTGTTGCCATCCTGTCTGCCAATATCTTCACAATCATCGGCTGTTCGCATGTCGCTTCTTACGCAGACTGCTCCGAATCGAACACCTGTTACCATCCCATCCTTACCCTTGCGGTCGTCTCCGAATCACAATTGCTCCTATCCATCCACCTCGTTCCTTGACCAACCCATTCCKAAACCTAGTCGTCCKATTACTGTCAATAAACCATACCCTGATCCTACTCATCCCTTCGGTTCATTTTCACCATCGTCGTTGACACCGACCCCGAGCACCCCTTCTCTGCAAGCACCCCCTCCTACCCCTGCCCCGAACCCTTCTCTCGATCTCCCCGATGTCCCTTCCCTCCCCTCGATCACCATACCAAACGCAGAAGTCCCCATCCAGCCCCCGATCCCCGTTTCGGTCAAGATCGCCGATCTGGGGAATGCAACGCCGTCTCAGAAACATTTTACTGAGGATATCCAAACGCGGCAGTATAGAGCGCCCGAAGCGATTTTGGGCAGAAGGGATTGGGGTACCCGTGCGGATGTATGGAGTGTTGCTTGTGTGGTGAGTCCTTTTCTCATGTTGGTTATATGGTCATTCATGGAGGATGAATGTTTTAGGTCTTTGAGCTGCTCACTGCTGAATATCTTTTTGACCCACAAGGGCAAGGAGAGTTGTTCACCAAAGACGACGACCATATGGCTCAGATTATTGAACTGATGGGTGACTTCCCACTTGATGCCAAGATGGGTGGAAAATACAGCAGAGAGATCTTCGACAATTCTGGTATGTTCTATTGCTACACTACCGACGAACGATATTGTTAACATCTTACCTAGGTTCCCTCCGTTACATCCGCACCCTTAAGCCCTGGCCTCTCAAACGCGTCATGATGGAGAAATACCTCTACACTGCGTCTGATGCCTCCGCTTTTTGTGATTTCTTGGAGCCCATGCTTACTCCTGACATGCGGAATCGCAAGGAAGCCCGCGACATGCTCGATCACCCATGGCTGCAACCATGTCCTCAGGACGATCCTCTCGACGATTGGTAATCCTCCACCTGATCCCACCGGCTATCCATCTCCCCCGTCTACCGACGAACCACACACAACCCCCGCTTCGCCTGGGGTCACAATCAGCGCTAGAACTTTAGAGTAGAGAGGATACAACTTATCCTGGCCTCTTTCCTTTGGGCACATTGATGTTATTGGGTATCTATCTCTCTCTTCTTTCTTCTTTTTTCATCTCCTGCACGACTCGCCATGTTTTCACTTCATCACCCATGTCTTCCTCTCTGTCTCATTTACGGACCTTTCCCAAGATTTCTTCTGCCATTCTCATTTTCTTTTTCATTCTCATCCCCATGTATCGCTTCATGCATCCATCAATACCCCGCCTCCCACATAGATATTTTTCTCTGCTTGGCTTAACATTACTTTATTGAATAGCTGCTTAAAACGGTGTTTATGCATTATGGTGTATTCCCTTCGCGNTTTTGTGGAGGTCGTTGTGTTATGTACCATGGTTCGCGCGCGNTTTTTTGCTCCTACTTATATACTAGCTTACTGTGCATGTTATTTTGTCTACACTTATACAGCCCACTAGATTTGCTCTCCTCCCAATCGTTTATACGTACATTCCTGAGATCTTGCTCTTCGCACTGATGGGCTCTCATAGAGGTGCGCTCGTTCAGTCACTTAGTCTCTTTTACTCACTGCAATCTACTTCCCAGATCTCCATGAAGGCGTTCTTGGAAGTATCTTCAAAGCGATTTGTCTATATTGCGGATCGCATGGTTTCCTGTCGTGATCTCCTTGAACTTACCCATCAACAGTGTTACTACAAGTCTTCAAGCTGTAGCATTTCCTTCTTCAAGCCCATCCGCATCGATGCCACTCTAGCGAGTACGTTGGGATTCGAGGCTTTCCTAGGGCAGATCCCTCCTTCATGCAGTGGACGGGTTCAGGAAGCCTGCTCTCTTGGAGGGAGCACAAACCCTCGGGCTTCCTATGAGGCCAGTACTTCCGCTAGTTGGCTCGCCGCCGACGCTCAGCCTGAAAGTTGGCTTGGAGAGAACGGAGCAATACGAGGGCCGTCCCTTCCTCAGTGGCAATCTGCGATTATCATGCAATCGATGGTTATCTTGACGGCCTGCGCCATTCAAGTGCCATACACTGCGTTCTACTGTCTCTACAATGACCCAATATGCACAATAACGTATTGAGTCTCACGATGCAACCTAAGCGTCCGGTGGTTCTCTGGCATCCAATGCTGTACAATTTTCCATATCTACTTATTCCACTCACTAGGGAAGGTCTTTTCAGAACAATCCCATACCCGATGTAAACGTTCGCAAGTTGTGTATCGCCGGCTGCTGTGAAGTTCTGCCTTCCATGACCTGGGTCGGTCCTTGGCAGGGTCAGGACCTTGGTATATAACCGTGTCCCAACGATGGGCTACGTCCAACGCAAATCAAGCTGCAAGTGTTTACTGAACAGGTGAGCTCAAAGGGTTATATCTACACAGTGAGCTTATTGCTAATGGCGACTCGTCACGACAGCAAATATGACGAACTACAACATCCACCAACAGACTTACATCCTCTCCCAAGCCTCGAACATCTTGTCGACTTGCAGAGGAACGCAGAAGCATCTTCAAGAGAAAATTGCTAACGCTTTGCAACCGACCATCGACCAGACTGGATTAAGCGATTGGCAAGTCGCTTGGGGCCCCAGTGTATGGAAGTTCCTTCCCCATGATATCCTCTTCGGTCCATCACATACGTGGTTCGCCGCCCATAACCCGGCCGCTAACTTTAACGACGGAACGCACGACGCGTATGTTGTCGCTGTCGCGGGTACTGCAGACCACTCCATCGTCAACCTCATCGAGGACTTGAACGTCACTCAGGTCGTCGATTTCAACGCCTGGGCAAGCACTGKATTTTCGGAAAAGCCAGTCAAAGCCCAGAATATCAAGAAAACTATTGCTTACATCTCCAAGGGTACGGCGGACGGCGTGTATGTCCTCCTCAATACCAAAGGACCAGATGGCACCACTTTGTCCCAATTCCTCTCTTCTATCCCTTCGACTTCTCGTATCGTTTTCACCGGCCACAGTCTTGCTGGTGCCCTAACGCCAACCCTAGCACTCGCTGTTAGCAAAGCTGGGATAGCCAAAGTTCCCGCAGCTAATATATTCTCATACGCAACCGCTGGTCCTTCGCCGGGCAACAAGCCTTTTGCCGATCTATTCGCAGCGAGTTTCCCTTCTGTCTCAACCGGGACAAGCGCATATGAAGTTTGGAATGCGAACGTTTGGAACCAGTACGATATCGTTCCGCACGCTTGGTCAATCAGGACGGATTCGGAACAAACCTTAACTGTCATACCACTTATCTATGGCTTCATTCCTCTCGAGGTCTTCAAAAAGGTGACCAAGATTGTGGGCGTCGCTATCGGGGCATCGGTGCTATCCCACGTTAGCTATGCACCCATCCGAGGGAGCAAAATTGTTCCTGAAAAGCCTTCAACTCCAGATTCAATTGAAGGCTTCCTCCGAAACGTTGGAGAGCAGCATGTCAGGGCATACCGGGAATTCTTTGGAGTACCTGAAGTACCACCGTTGTGCGCGAAGCTCACCGAAGCTGAAATGCTTTCAACTTTGCCCATCTTGAATACTATGAAATATCTAGAGGAGCTCGAATCTGATTCAGTGGACTCAGAGGATCARTGATAGATGATTGTAGGTAGTCAAAGGCCATGTATGCTCTGCTCAGATGTGAATGAATCTATTGTAATTTGTCTCTTGTACTTGCCTCCTAAGTGGCAGTCTATCTCACGCGACACGCGCCCTTTACGCGTCGCGACCTGCCCTAAACTTCATTAGTCCTTTGCTCTTGATCATGTCGGGGTTCGACGCGAATCATGTCTACACCGTCTCCGTTCACGACTTACCCGCTGCTACGTCTCCAGATTCGCCTGCTGAAACAGAGAAACTGCTTCTTGAGTTCATATTGCAGTATCGCATAGGAGGAGAATTCATCTATCGGTGCGCAACCTGGCCACAACCACGCGTTTCTCATCRTCTTTCTGACACGGCTCATTAGTGACAAGCTGAGAGCTAACTTGCTACTCAAGCAATACCTATTGGAAGTSGACCTTCGACACATCAGTCTGTATAACGACGAACTCGCTCATGCCATCCAAGATCGACCAGCCGACATCTTGCCTCTGGTGCGAACTCCCCAACTTTCTGCATGAATCCTACTGAATAGATCTAGTTTGAGAATGCTGCTTCGAAAGCCGCGCGTACCATCCTCTTCCCACTTTCAGGCACTTCAGACGAACGCGCGGAAGAGGCAGCTGAGGCGATCCCCAAAGTTCAAATCACTCTGCGCTCTGGCCTGAACATGCTGCAATTCCGAGACCTCACGGCCGACTTGATGAACAAGCTCGTTCGCATTCCAGGCATCGTCATTTCAGCATCTATTCTATCTTCACGATCGACGAAGTTACACCTCCAGTGTCGCGCTTGCCGGTCGGTGAAAATCATATACCCAGCAGGTGGATTGGGTGGAATTGGGTCGGGCTCAGACAGAGGATTACCCAGAGTTTGCGATGCACCAGAGCCTGAGGGCCAGAAGAAGGACTGCCCCCTTGACCCGTATCTCATTGTCCACTCAAAGTCAACATTCGCCGATCAACAAACACTCAAGCTGCAAGAGGCTCCCGATATGGTCCCCGTTGGAGAACTTCCTCGACATCTACTCCTCTCAGCCGACCGTTACTTGACGGGCAAGGTGGTTCCTGGTTCCCGCGTCATCGTCACAGGGATCTACTCGACCTTCCAGTCTGCGCGCAATGTGCGTCTTCCTCTCACRTATCTACTTGACCTATGTCTCATCTTTCCTAGAAAAATGCTGGTCCTGCTTCTATGCGTCAACCTTATATCAGAGTGGTCCATATAGAATTATCTTCGCCTGCCGCAGGTGGCGCTGGTACGAACCCTTTTGGCGTCCAATTTACTGCGGAGGAAGAGGAAGAATTTGGCGAGATGGCGCGAAGTGAGGGCTTCTACGAACGCTTCGCGAAGAGTGTGGCCCCGAGTATCTTTGGCAGCTTAGGTGTGATTGGATTTCRTCAATTCCTTTATTGGTATTCTAAAGCTCGAGATAGACATCAAGAAGGCTATCGCGTGTCTCCTCTTCGGAGGATCAAGGAAGACATTACCAGATGGTATGAGACTCAGAGGCGATATCAATGTCCTTCTTTTGGGAGACCCCGGAACAGCCAAGAGTCAGTTRCTAAAGTTTGTGGAGAAGGTGAGTTGTTTTAGTGGGCATTGGGCTCCAAGAAGGCTAACCATATCTTAGGTCGCACCTATCGCGGTTTATACCTCTGGTAAAGGATCTAGCGCTGCTGGTCTTACCGCCTCCGTACAACGAGATACTACATCAGTGCGTACTCCTTCGCTTCTTTGAAACAGACAAGAGTCTGAATCAAAACGTAGCGAGAGTTTTACCTCGAAGGAGGGGCCATGGTTCTTGCRGATACCGGTGTCGTCTGTATTGATGAATTCGACAAGATGCGAGACGAAGATCGCGTTGCCATCCACGAAGCCATGGAGCAGCAAACAATATCCATCGCCAAAGCAGGTATCACAACCGTTTTGAATTCAAGGACGAGTGTTCTTGCTGCGGCTAACCCCGTATTTGGTCGATATGATGAGGGGCGTAGTCCTGGAGAAGTAAGCCCTTTCGTGCACTGTGTAGNCCCGCAATGGTTACGCTGACGACGCCCGCCCTTTTTGTTTTAGAATATTGATTTYCAAACGACGATTCTTTCTCGTTTTGATATGATCTTTATTGTGAAAGATGAACACAACGAACAACGCGACAGAGTAAGATCTCGCCTTGTCTTCCTCCWTTCAYGTTCAGTCTTATTCAATGACGCCGTTAGATGATAGCTAAGCACGTTATGAATATCCATATGAACCGTCAGAACGTAGAAGAAGGTGGAAGCGGTGTGGAAATTGATCTGGACAAGATGAAACGTTACATTGCTTACTGCAAGAGGTATGGTATTCCCCTTTCACGTTTCCGAACGACTTGTTTTAACCTTCCCCCCTCCCGCAGTAAATGTGCCCCTCGGCTCTCTCCTGATGCCCAGGAAATGCTGAGCAGTCACTTCGTCAATCTAAGACAGCAAGTACAACAGGTAGAGAGAGATAATGATGAGCGCAGCTCCATCCCAATCACCGTTCGGTGAGCTTCGATTGATGTACCCGAATTGATAGCTTTCTAACACAACACCTCAGACAACTCGAAGCCATCATCCGTATATCAGAATCACTGGCGAAGATGACGCTTTCCCCTGTAGTTCAGAATCATCACGTCGAAGAGGCAATCCGGTTATTCAAATTCTCTACTATGGATGCCGTTTCCGCTGGTTCGGCGGATGGGCTTTCTCGTGGAGAATTGAATGAGGAGATGACGCGGATTGAGAAGGAGTTGAGGAGGAGGTTGCCGGTTGGGTGGAGCACGAGTTATCAGTCATTGGTGAAGGAGTTCGTCACACAGCAGGGGTATTCTAGTCATGCCCTGGAGAGGACGTTGTATGTGTTGGAGAAGAGGGAGGTTATACGCTTTTCTGGGCAGGTAAGCATATTGTGATGTGCAAGAGTAAAGACTTTTGTTGATTTTATTCTCTTCCCGTTTGTAGAAAAAGGTTGTTCATCGGTAAGTTCATCGTTGAGTCCTCTCGCTCATCCACGCATTGATTGTTCATCTTCTAGGTCTGGTGTGTAGGTCAGTCTTATTGTTGTACTCTAGTCTCCAGGTTATTGTTTCTGTTCTTGTCGTGTTTTCGTATGGTCGCTCTTGTATCTATATAAAATATCGCTCTTGCCCTTCCTTTGTAGTGTTTGTCGCGGTTATGATGCCAACGCGTCAAGCTAAGATATCCGCCCGCCTAGCTCAATCGGATAGAGCGTCAGACTTTTACGAATAGTCTGCTGAACAGGCGACTAGGCGATCTGAAGGCTGCGAGTTCGACCCTCGCGGTGGGCTAATGTGACTTTTTGTCGTTTTGCTGTGCCTCTCAGGCGGTTCCTGCGTCACAACCATTTAAGAAGTAATCACTCTACTTCGCTAGTTGATTGATGTCCTTGATGGCACCGCGTTAAATAATCACTTTCCTTTTTGCGGGACGTTCCCACTGGGCATCATCGGGTATCATGAGAATCCCAATTCCAAAAGGATACGTATACACATGTTGGTCTCAAGGAAGATCTGAGAGGACGAAACACTATTGACTGGGATCTCGATCACGATTCGGACGAGTACTACAATAACATGTATGATGATGGTGCTATAACATGCTGTGTCCATGCAATAGCAATGCACCTGTGGGCTCGACGGGCTTGTTTCCGTGCTTCCTTGTCAAGGGGTTGGCTGATCGTAGGATCTCCAAGAATGGATGCACATGACAATGGTCAATCATCGACAACGACATTGAGCCATGGAGTTGCTAGGCACNAAAAACGTCGTGCAAGTCAGCCAAAAAAGAACTCGTAGCCCACCGCGAGGGTCGAACTCGCAGCCTTCAGATCGCCATGCCATGTCGACTGGGTAAGAGTCTGACGCTCTATCCGATTGAGCTAGGCGGGCGACGTTAGTGAGGCTTTAGCGCTCTTTGTGATCTGAAACATCGTGAAGTAGTCGTTCCAAGTGGAACGGGAGCCGAAAGGACACGCTGGGACACGCCATCGTCTGGCAGAGTCTGACCTAGGCTATCGTCACACTCCAAGAATAGAACGTGTCGCTGGAGTCATTTGTATTTGTGACGCCCATAGATACGCTCCAGATCTCGGAAGTAGCGGCTGCTTAGCGCTTATGGATAGAGCGGTGATTTTTAGTCATCCCCATGACCAGGAGCGGTAAACAAGGTACATCGATGTGGGAAGGCATGGCCGATAACTGACAATGTGCAGTTATAAGGAAGCAGATGTTGTGCTGCGTCGAGTGCGCAGCTGCAATGCTGTGCGCACAAGGTGAAGAGAAGGAAGAGTCTTGGGGAAACCCACAAGGAGGGAGGCTACATGTGATCGGATAAGCCAATGGGAGACCCCTGATGGCAGGCTGGGACGGAAATTACATAATCCGAATGCGCAGTATAGAACAAACAGAGGGCAACAGCATTCTTGCCTTTCTACCACCATCATCTCCTCTGACTCGCATCCTTGCGTTTCCCCCACCAACGCTTTGCAACACTTAATAACCCGTTCCGCAGCCACTGCAATCGACTACGATGTCAAACTACTCCGGCTCATTTGAGGCTTTCAACAGCCACGACTTTGCGAAACACAATAACTTTGACTTCCTTTCCTTCACCTCCCCCTCAGATATCGCCGCCCCGTCAGCGGACCTATTCGAAACTGAACTCGATTCAACTCTCGAGGGAATCGACGACTCCCAGATCGGTTACTACAGCGTAGATTCCACCGACACCTTCAGTTTCCTCAGGTCCGAGCCTCCTACGTGCGGTCCCCCTTCCACCATCACCGTTTCCTCCGAATCAGCGTATGACACGCAAACCACATACTCTTCCGAAAACTACTTCTACGCTGGCTCAGCGTATACCCCAACTACGTACTCCTCCCTCAGCGAAATGGACATGTCTCGTTTGAATATCGACGCATACTCATTCCCATCAAACTCCGCAAGCCCCACCATTGATCCCACGTCGTTTGGGACCCTGCCGCTCACTCCGCCAACGAGCCCCCCTGCGCCCGCGCATTCTGTAGGCAAAGTCTACATTCCTCGCAGCTACTCGGACTACACTCCAAGTACTCGCAATGCGGAGTATTTCAGTTCCTACCGCCAGCAGCCCACGGTTTCACCCAACCACCTCTCAACGCCGCTGCCCGCGGTCACTGCGTTACACACCCCTCCAAGTGATGACGCTGCCCTCACTGACCCTCGCCGCAAGTTCAAGTGCACGGTCTGCTCCCGAGGTAAGAGTCCCTTTTCTCGCTATCTCGTTCAACTGCTAATATATCTTTAGCCTTCGCTCGCGCCTTCAACCTGAAGACGCACATGGCTACTCATGACCCCAACCGCCAGAAGCCCTTCGTCTGCCGTCACCGCTCTTGCGGGAGGTCTTTCAGCAGGAAGCACGACTTAGGTCGTCACCTGATTAGCATCCATCGTGATGACTCCGTCCTCCCTTCGCACCCTTCTGCGAAGAAGGTTGGTGTAGAGAAGGGTTCGAGGTCGTGGTGCGAACAATGTGGCAAGTCCTACTTCGGAAAGGAGTCTGCATGCGATTGCCACAACGTCAAGTAATGCCAACAATTTACACACTATATATGTATTGCCTCTGTAAGCATCAATGTCGTCCTCTACTTGTTAACATCGTTCTAATTCTTCCTAGATCTCCTATGGCGCCAGCGCCTTGTCCAGAATTGTTAGCCATGCTTTCTTATTGGACGTCATGTCAGGCCTCTTCCTTTGCGTGTTCTCGTACTGCCTCTGGCATTGAGTCGAGCCGCAACAGTGAATTGTCTGACGCCTTCACAAGCAGTCTTCGTTTATGCCACCGTCTTTATCTCCTTCCTTATCTACTCTCATCTCTACCTCGTATTTCATCTATTTCATAGACATTCCTTTTTGCCTTGATAGTATTCTCTTTCCTTTCGTCCGTTACCTTCACAAACCCAGAAACCCAGATACAGTGTCTTGATACAGTTACAATTTGATACATGAACGTTGATAAATAAAATCCTAGTTTCTACCCAGCGCGAGCATCCCGATGGCGTATGCATTGGCTAGTAAGACGATGATCCAAATGCCATAAGACGTCAACGTTAGAGTCCATCCGTTGCTGAAATCTAGATAGTCTCGGACTGAAGTGGAGGCCTCCGCTGGTTTGTGTTCGATGATAATATCCTTCTCGGTCGTTTCGTCTTTGGCGTCTTTCGTTGTGGTAAGTACATCTCCTGCAATGATTTCTGGCTGGTCCAAGGTGCTTCTGGAGTTTACCACCCGCAAAGAATCATTATCTCTTTGGGATAGAGCAGAAGGCGAAGGTGTATTCCGAACACGCATTACCACCGATGATGACGTCAAGAATATGAGGGGGAAAGCAATGAATGGCAGGACGACCGAGAGTGCGACCTGGGAAGCAACGAGGAGGGAGTTGATGCCTTCACGACCAAACGAAACGGCTACGACGACCGATGGTATCATGCCTATCATCCGAGTAACGAGACGACGCAGGAAAGGCTTGAGATAATTTGTTGTTAGCTAGGTGCGTTGTGGAAGGGGTAATACGACCCACTGATATTCTCCATTCGATGAACCCCTCGGAGACGATTTGACCAGCTAACGTGGCGGTGATGCTAGCCGCTTGACCAGCGCATATGAGCGCAAGAGCAAAGATGATGGAAGCAGCTGTTATGTTACATGTCAACAAACACAATATGTGTAATTCAGAGGGGGATTACTATACCATTTCCAAGCGTTGCCTTGATCAGGTCGTGCGCTTCGAACAAGCCCGCTGGTGAATTCTGCGCACCACCAGCATCATTCGAGTAAAATACCGTAGCAGCCAATATCAGAATCCTGAAATGAATACGTGGCGCGCTTGGTTACGGGGGCTCGTACGTCCAAAGGGGGTGTACCGCTACTCACGCAGAATTAATAGGAACGGCAATGCCAAGCAGACTGGTCACAATATCAGTGATGCCGTGGTTGAGGTGTTGACGGATGAACGCTAGGCTATTGTTTTCCCGTTCGCCGTATTTGGTTCTGTAGTCGCGGGAAGCTGCTATACGTTCGGCGCGAGATACCGTGAATAATTGGGCTATAAATTGTTTGGCACGCGACGTTGACGGACGAGGGGGAGGTGGGTGGTTGCCGGTAGGCAATGAAGGTGGGGGAGGGGGTGGCGCTATGGATTCGCGATCCTGAGTGGCTAGCGAGGAACCTAAAAACAGAGCGTGGGGCATGATGGTTGCACCCAAAATTCCGACGGCGGTGTAGATGGCGTTGGGTTGCGCCTTGAAGAGGTCCTTATTGGGTATGTACCCCATGAAGACTGCTGGCCAGTCGGGTTTAGCTTGGACAAGTAATGCAATAAAGCACCCGAACACAGCAAAGACCTAGTCGCGTCAAYGATGAGCACTGGCGTACGGAGAATAGTCGAGAGAAACATGCGACTCAACGAGGATAATAATAGCATACTCAAAGACCTTGACAGGTCTTCCAGCTGCAGATGGGTTACTGAACGCGAGGAAAATCAGGACATCCGAGGCAGTCAGAAGGACGCCTGCCCATAACGGCAGATTAGGGATGAGGATAACAAAACCAATCGCTGAGCCTAGCAGTTCGGCGAGGTCTGTAGARATAATGGCGATCTCTGATAGCACGTAGAGAGGGTAGAGGACCCCATAACGGATGAGTCTTGTATGTCTCGGCCGATCATGGAGGAGCAATCGACAGTGGGAAGCCAAGTCTGGCGAGAATAAGTTAAGCCTGCCTTTCGTGGTGGCCATGGAACCTATAAGGRACTAACCAATCCCGGTAACGCACCCGAGTTTGCAGGCGAGAGTCTAAACCGTACAAAAATCAGAAAAAAAAAGGTAGGTGATGTAGTGAAGGGACGCACTTGCAGTACGATAGCACCAATTCCCGTCAAGAGAATGACGAAAAGCATAGGCCGGTAGTGGAAATCCGAGCCGGCTTGGAGGTCGACACTCCAGTTACCTCTAGAATAGTAGAAGAACATAAGTCAAAAAGTACACAACGCATAAAATTATGAGAACCTACGGGTCAAAGTAGGCGACAGAGCATACGATGCCCACACCTATGTGAGTAGTGATATGGTGGAGGACTGTTCCAGCTGCATTTTTGAGGCGCCTCGAGTATGATTCCGACGAGGACATGACGAAGAGCAGCAGCCGGGGGAATTGGTGGTAAAAGAGAAAGAGGCATCTTGCAAAATATAGAGTTGGAGGGAAACCGACTTAGTGGAAAAGAAACAGTAGATTGGTATAGAGTTCTGCAATCGAAGGCCAGTTTCCCAAAACATACCCACATTGACGGGGCTTTCCCATCCCTATCTCCATCTTTCCCTCGAACTGCCGTCACTGAGTTGTCATGGACATCAATGACCTCCATCCAACAGATGACCACGGACACAGATTCTTTATCTGGCATGAATGGCTGCAAGTAAATCCCATTTTGTGAAAATAAACGTTGGAATGTGATGTCTCACCATGACGCTTTTCTGTGCAGGCGTATGGTCCTTTGACGGCTGAGAACGCGTTCGACTATTTTACGACGTCCATGTTCTATGATAAGCAGAGCAATAACCAGGTGCTACGCATGCAGACGATGCACACTGGCATGCCTTTGCTAAACGAGGCAGAGGAACTCAAGTGAGTCAATTGTAACCCCGCGTACCCTGAGATTGACTCCTCGGCACAGACGCTTTACAGGTGTCGAGTTTGCCCTCGTTCATGCTGAGCCTCCTTCTCTCTTCATCATACATAAGAGAGAGAGACTGTCTCCAGAAGAAGGTTGGTAGTAGTCGTCCTCATTTATTCCAACCTGGCAAACTCTGAATCTGTCTTATCCCATAGTCCGGCCTTKGGCCGCTTATTTCATTGCCAACAATCGGATATATCAAGCGCCAGATATATACACAGTACTCTCGAACCGATTGGTAGGTCCACGCATATCTCAAGCCGGTGAGATAGTTGTGACCAGACAGGCGAGAACAGCTGGCGTCGCTCCATTCGCTTCAAAACTCTCTGAACATCCTGCGAAAACATAGGCCCGACTTTACACCCCGTACGGGCTTCATATGGCCTGTGGTTGACTCTACGATACCAGATGACTCTGGCAAAAAGAAAGGCAGCGCCGAAACAAACGGTGACGACGACGCGGGGGCAGTTGAACCGAAAGACCTACCAAGCTCTTTGGAAAAGAAAGAACCCACGGAGTTCCCAGGTAACAAGAAGAAGCAACAAAACTCCCTCTTACTGTTTAACGCCATGCGAACTACTGCTGCCTATTCCAAGCTCTCACCTCCGTCGATACAACGTGCACCCGATAACACGGAACTCGAGACACCCGCTTCGTGGGTTCGAGCCTCAGCTACTCCCGCTCCAGCTGCACCCCCGGAGGCGGCATCCAGTGTGTCTCAGAGAGATCCCGGGACAGTGGAACAGACGTCAGCGAAAGGAATCCCTGGCGCAGGAAAGAAGAAGAGAAAGAGTGTGTCTTCTCCCACCTTGGAAATTGACTACCGCCTGACTTTACCTCTTCAGGGACTTTGAACTCACAACCGCAGTCTTGACGAATGATCTTGGAAGACTCAATGATAAGAGAGACCATGCTGGATATCGTTCGTTCTCAAGCCAGGATGAGACGCTGCGGAGCAAGTGTGTACCGGGCGTAAGATGTTTACAGTGTCTGGGAATCTAGCGGCACTCCTCGAAGACGATTGGTGTTTTTCGCGCCATCGACCCAGTACTCTGGCTAACGTCGTATGGACTGGCGAATAAATGCATGATCATTGACAGATTGGATGACACATTTGATAAGATAAACTTGTCGTTCATCTGGTCCCAACACCGGTGAGCTTGCCTGTCAACCAACCGAGTGGTGTCTGGTTTACACCCCGAGCTCCGAGACCTCCCACACCCAAGGCAAGAGGGTTAGCCGATGCGAATGATTCCTTTCTCGTCTTAGTGGCGTGTTGTACTAGATATGGGGAGACCGTGAATTTCGCTATGTCGCATTTATGGATTTATGGGTGAGAGCCATACCAGCAGCATCAATCTCCTCGATGTTTGTCTCAAGAACCAGGCCTCCTTGAATAACCTCTGCAAGGATGTGGTGTACCTTCGGAAGTTATCGTATATGATATGGATTTCTTTCCAGATGAACAAGGCTCACCTCGTCAAAGTGAAACACAAGATCGAGTTCGCAAACATTCTCGAAAGTACGATCTAGCGCCTCAACAAAAACCTGCACAAAGTTCAGCACGAAAGTGTGGCAGCTTTGAGAACCCAACCTGTATGAGATCCAATATCCCTAGCTCGCTTTCGGCAGCATCAACCACGAAGACAAAGAAGAGTGTCGCGTAGCTTCTGTACACAACACGCCATCTCTCATCATCCTTAGATTTCGGTCCCAAGAATGCCTCTAGCTCTGGAGCATCAAGGAAGTTGCAAAGCCCTGCTGGGCGAGTGCTGATGAGTGAGAAGATCTTCTGAACAACCGTTTGTGGGGATTGGTGAAGTGGTGTATAGAACTTAGTTAGACGAGCGACACCAGATGTATTGACTAGTGATTCCAAAGGCCATGATGGCTGGGTCAGCGTACGCCATAAGGTCGAATGAGGGACTCGACCTCACAGATGAGGACAGCATGAATCATACTGGGAACGAAGTGTATGAGCGCTAGGCTGGAAACTACATATAAGCGCCTGACCAACTGGTGCCACGTGGGCTTCAGATTACATCCTACTTTGATAATGGTTTACGTTTACATTCAACATGGGACTACATGAAGTATCCTCAGAAAAATTACAATCTCAAGCGTCTGCGCAGCGACATCAGAGTTGAACGATTAAAATCATGATGGAACGCACAATATGAAGTTCCAACCAGCATGGTCGACAAGCTTTGTAATTGATCTTCGTCAAACGAAAGTTGGTCTTTATGCCAAGTATCCTAGAAATTGTTTGAGCCTCGTGTCCCTTCAAATACATCCGTAGCACCGATTCAGCTGACCTGATGTGTCTGAGAAAAGAGGTTAGTGAATGGCTAGCTGGTACTAAAAGGGAGATATTATCTACCTTCTTAAATTCGGAAGCACATTGACGAATAGCGGTCGAAATGGGAGGGGGATCGGTTGCATGAGGCGCAAGCACTAGTGAGGACTTAACGGCAAGTCTCACGGGCACTGCTCTGACGACATACCTTCTGTCAACGGTGGCATCCAGGGCTCCACGGAATATGGGAAGCTCTCGATGAGGGCACAAACACCAAGGATAGCAGAGTGAAGGGTCTTCAAAGACTCTGCATATTTGGGATCACGTCTATCAGGCAAGTTGGTCTTCCGAATCTGTTGAGAGAAGCGATTCTAGGGGAAAGATAAGCCAAGGACCCATCACGAGGAAAGAACCGTCCAGAAACCTTCAAAGGGATGATGCTTTGTCTCTGCGAGCACCGCACGATACCCGATAGCGCCTTTGAAGCCATAGCCCTGACTTCGACGTTTTCGTCAGCGAGACAAGTTAGCAAACAGTCCATAGTTTTCGTTATGTCATCGTAAGGCAAAGCCAATAGATTCCGGTAGAAAAAGACAACGAGCGCAGGGAGAGCGTGAAGCCGGATTCGCCATGACTGAAGTCACATTAGTTGGTTCCAAAGAAGCTTCCATCGGACATACTGTTGATGACTTGATGGCTTCGACGAAATGGTTCAAAATAATCTGCACATAATCTGCTGGAGGCGTCACCGCCGAGATGACGTACAGTACCGCAGTACTGTATTTCTGAAGGTCGGAGCTATCGCTAAGCTCCGCCATGCACAATATCTCCGGCCTATTGGTGTTGGTAAACAGCGCACAAACAAAGAAGAGCCACGTACATCATCCGAATTATGTAGGGGAAAACGAGGCATGCTTGAGTTCCATACACGGAAGTCCATATCCATTGTAGAACTGAAAAATGATCATAATGGGAAAGTGGTGTCACCCAGATCTCAAGGGACTGACCTGTCAAGCCAACTTTGTCGTACTACAGGAAGTCAGCCAACATGGTAAGTCAGAGACCGTCGATCTTACCTCGGATTGACTTCCTCTTGGAGGTGGAAGGCGTTCGGTTCGCAACTGTGGCATCTTGGACACAATGGCATCAAACATCTTCAGGTACTTTGGTTCCCTGAGGGCGTTCAGTATGGAGGGGGAGGCGCAGCTGTCAAGGCAGGACTAACCGAATATGCAGAGGGTCAACACAGGTGCGACAGGCTTCCAGAAAAGCGTCCGTGGATGGGTAAAAAGGTTGCCAAAGATTGCGGTTGATCAAGTACAGTTGTTCTGCGATGTATCCTCTGACCTACGTCTGATCAAGACTACATTCGCCGAGAGTTAGTGAAGTCATACCTCAGCATAGCCATTATTGAGATTGTCCATGAAAAGGCGAACATATTTATCCGACATGGTGTTGAATCGGACACCAAGCGAATCGATCACAGCGCCAAATAGAGTCACTTGCTTGCTCACTACAAACCATCGGGTTGAATACATCTCAACGGACAAGCGGGCCTGCGTTTCACTGACTTTCAAAAACGGATTCACCGTTAAAGTCGAAGGGATGCTTCAAGGTCCATTCTAACAGGGGAGTGCTGCGGCGGGGATCTCGGTCGGTCAATTGGTACTGTAGGACGGCCCATGAGTAACCTTAAGAAGGAGGAAGAAGGACTAGACATACACTAAAGAGGCATTCCCATAGTATGAGAGTATCAGGCTTGATCTGTAGATAAGCCTTGTCCAGCCGGGGAATCAACCAAGTCCACAAACGCTCGCTCAAAGGCCGAGGCCAGTGTTTGGAACCTGACTGAATGTCAGAATATATNNCAGGGAAGGAAGGAATGGATAGACCTCGTAAGAGCCCTCCAAGCATTTCCACGCCGGCGCGCTGCTTGAACCGGTCTGAGTCCAGAATCAAGGGCTCAAGGATACCAAGAAGTCCGTCTAGACATTCTTTCCCAAACATTTTGGCTACATTCGTCATTAGGGCGACCGACAAAAGGACAAAGGGAAGACAAACCCAAAGATTTGATAAGGGTGACGTTCTCCGGGCGGAGCTCGGTCACATCAGCATGCCGACTAGATTCTTGCCCCCAAAGCACCGCGAGGCCTGAAAAGAAATTGTCGCCCATTACAGCACTCTTCGTAGCGGTGAGGCAGGGTTGACTATCATCGCTCCAAGGGGCGGGAATCGACTCTTCGTTGACCACGGAGTACCCCTTGATACTTGGAATCCACGACAAAAAGCCGGTGGGTATGGTGTCAATGTAGACATCCCTACAAGGGCACGATGGTGAGACATGGGACTAGAAGTGGATAGAAGCGTTTACTTCTCTTGTCCTCGAAGCGGTTGTGCTAGACCAGCCAGGAACTCACTTGGATCACCTATGAGCACATTTGTCTGCCACGGGCTGGTCCAACCGTCTGTCCAAAGTTCTTCACCGGACTTGGAGTAAGATCGGATTTTCACGAGAGCCAACATTTTACTGACAGCTCTGTAAACAAGTCAATGAGAACGCATATTGGTTTCGGAACTGGTTGATGTACTGACTTGTGGGCAGTAACCCTAATTGATGGTTGAGGGCTGGAGCAGAGCTCCATAAAGAAGCCTGCTAATCGCGGTGAAACAGATGCATCGCGTCGAAGAAGTCCGACGAGGAATCTCAGGGCCATTTGAACGTATCTCCACTACCGATCGAGTGAGCCAACAGGCAAACGCGCGACGCCACAACACGACACTCACATGAGTTTGAGGCTTCAGCGCCACATCGAGGATCGAGGTAACCTGGAAAAAGTAAGTCGGTCGCAGCAGAAGAACCAAAACGTCACTTTACTGTTTCTTGATAGCTCGCTTCTCGTTTGGAGGTGCGAAGTGAAGCTTTGGAGATTGCCTCTCTGACTATCTCCGCGTTAACAAAGGAGGACGAGAACTCGGTAGCGAGAGCGTTGAGTGAGTCATCAAGTTGGGGGGTGTTCAATGTATATCCATCGGTGTGGAAACCATCCTCAGACAGGTGCGTTAATAATTCCTGTGAAAGGTTGCTGACCAGCTTCTGGACGGATGGCTGATGACTCGTGTTTATTAAGCAAGTCTCGCTTCAGAACTCGATAGGCGTACCTTCTCCTCATGTTGGCAGTTCAATAGTGCCAGAAGATGTTGAATGCGGAAATTGTAATCTAGATGATTTTAATATGGTTGTATGTCCATTGGGTTGAAATGCTAACCTGCAAGAGAGTAGGAAGCTTCATGCAAGGGGGTCAGGAAGACGTGAACATAACGATGCGCAACTTGGAAGCCTCACCGATGCCCTTATTTCCCAAAACGTAGAGTGCTCCCTTCATCCGGTCCGGGTCGCTGCCCCTGACCAGGGCATCATAAAGATGGGGTAAGATCAAGCGAGCCGAACGGACGTAGTACTGGAACGATCTTGTGAGCATTGGTTTTAACCCGAACTCATGATAACTCACGCCAGAAACAGAATGGAGAACAGACTGTGCTTGTCTACATTCTTATCAGGGCTAGGCAGACAAGAATATGAGGCTAACGCACCGGCGGACTCTGGTGTACGGAGATAGGGAGAGTTCAACCAAGCCCCTGATCAGATCATCGTCCATGGAAGAGCGCCTTCGATACAAAGCATGCATGTAGATCCTACCACTGTGGTAGACTTGAGCTCGCTTTACGAAGACGAGCCGAGAATTTTCTTTTTGTTTGTTCCACGCTCGGTTGAGCCTAGAGTAATGCAGTGAGTATAGGAGATCCTTGGGGCACGGAGGCTTACTCTCTGGCTTGGGAATGACTCGTCTGCAAGGATTCAAAAACACTTCGAGTCATACCATAGTCAAGTAGATAGGTATCGATAGCTCTGATGACACCGATGACAGCATCGATGTGATCCTCATTCTCGGTGCGCTGGCGCAAGGCGAAGGATGCATGTTTGATCGCAGCGGCATACCGCGTTCGATAAGCTAGGACATGCTGGTAAYGGGGATCCCTTGGATCCGTGAGAGTGAAACCAGCATTCAGGCAGAGAGGTTCTACGAGGAGCGCGTCGACTTCTGTATCATTATACATACAAGGGTTGTCGGATGTTTTTTGATAGAGTTGTATGAAGGTCGGCAGTCCGTTCCAAACAGCTTTACAGGCATTTAGATATCTTGGGGGAGTCAATCAGCTGTAAGTGCTTAGGTGATAAGACTGAGCATTACCGGCAGAAATCATTCCTCGCAATGTTGTCCCACTCGTTCGGGGTTTGTARGAGGGTCTCAACTTTGCTCAGGGCGGGAGAGAAGACCACGTCCATGATTTGGATGACGAAGGAAATTTCGTCCGAAGACGGGACTGACGAGGTGATGCTTAGAGAGCGCGAGTCAGGAAACAGACTTCAAACCTACCGTGCCATTCAATTTTGACGTCTTGTGCCTTATATAGTTTACCCCAAGTGCTATAGTAGCTCTGGTCGAAATCTGTGGCAGAAAATGAGCTACCGTATCGTATGGTTTATACAAAAAGGATTACCAGGGTTCTCCCACTCTTCGGTATTGACAAAACGGCTATTGATAGGATAGGTGGCAGCCAACGTATGGAGAATTCGGGTGACGAGCCGACCAACACCTGTGAATCCTCGTTCGCTTTTCGTTTTGTCTAGTAGGAGCGAAAGGAGTTTCAAGATACTATCTCGATGTTTAAGCAGCTGGAAACACACAGATCAGTGATCCAATCAGGGCGTAGAACGTAAGCCAAACCTCATGTCCACCATAACCCAAACATCCACGCAAGATAGTCAAGTCTACGGGTGGTCAAAATTGAGACGCTGTGGAGGGTAGATAAGAAAGAAGCGAGCTCACTCCAATGGAAAGTCGTATCGGATGGAATAGCTGCATGACTTGAAGTTGTCCGCGTGCTCGAAGCACCATGCTTGAGTTCCTCTTCAATTTGCATCGCGCAGAAAGGCACGAACTTGGCGATAACTTCTCGTGGTTTGACCCGAGCAAGACAAGCTACTAATTGACCGAAGGCGCGGACAGCATTCGATTTGGCGTTTGAAGTGGCGTAATTGTAAACGAGATTTAGAACAAGGTCGAAGAGCTTGTCAGAGAGGTGGAGGCACACGACGTCCAGCATACTCTTGATGGACTTGAGAACGCCCTCTTCTTGCTTCCCGCCGGTGGTATTTCTGCGGCCGCCCTCTTCAGGGAGATTCTCATACAACGCGAACACTCGGCGGAATAAGGACGATACCCAGTCTGTAGTGTTGTGAGCATGCTGAGCGGTTCAAGATGAATTACTGAGCATACCTGCGAAGCCTGCAGTGCTATCTCTGGTAAGGGCCCGCTCTTCGCCGCGACTGAGCCGAGGAACTTCGCCAATATCGATTCCATCTGGCAGCGAAAGGGTTTCATCAACATTCATTTCGTCAGCGGGATCGTCACTATCCAGGGGTAGGCCGGTCTGATATATCAATTCCCCGATCTTTACGTGTTGCACGACAGAGACAATGAACATTGTCGCACAGATCGTTTTTGTGGGGTCGTTCTATGGATATGACGTGAGCCATAGAATCAATCAAGCCTCCGTATGACCCACCAAGTCGATTCCAGGTAGACAAAGCTCAAGGAGTGGAACGATGTGTTTCTGGCCACCGAGCCACAGGTTCTCGGTACACAATGGCGCACAAATACCCGAGAGCATGCCAAGCACAGACGTGGTTCTGTGTGTCTCGTTGACCACYTCTAGGCCACTATACGCACGCTCAAGGAGCTCTGGCATTATTAGACTGGGTTCTAGTAATGCCATAGTGCGCAGAGCGCCTTGAGAAAATGACGTCGACATAGGGTCCTTTGAAAACATAGCGATTAAAGCGGGGGTTCTGAGTATTTTGACAAAATTGCGACGAATGCTGGGAGTCAGGCGATGGACCTAATGCATGTAATGTTCAGTATCAATCAGTGGGATTTGAAGGATGGAAAGATAATCACTTGAGGGAGTTTACAAGACGGTTGCTCCTCTTCCTTGATTCGTTTGACGAACTCGGACGTCAAACGATGCAAGAAGGTCGTTAACTTCAGGCAGCGAATTAGACGCGTCGGGACTTTAGCGCTATGAGTCTATGACGCACCGTAAGAGTCCAAAGCCCAGCATTGGATGGGTGGAAGAATGACTCGATGGAGGTGATCAATTTCTCCAGACAATCCAGAGACTTGGAACCGGAAAGATGACCGATAGGCAAAGCGGGTAGAGTGCGTGCATTTGCTGATGGAGTTGTCACGGTTGAGGGACGTTCTGTACTATCAGCGGCTAGGGAGTAAACTATGATTTTGGCGAGAGCGTCTGACGGAGGGGTGTGAGTAGGAGCTAAAGAGGGTTTTGAGAGAGATCCATACGTTGTCGGCTTATCGTCTTCTTGATCCGAAGTGATTGTCTATCGCTTTGCAGGTCGGCTGTTGCAGCAGTCAGACTAGATGCCTGCAGCGCAGATCAATTACGCGGGTATAAGATGAAGAAGGAAAGAAACAAACTCCAGTCAGGCCAACCGGTACATCTGTGTGTGAGAGAGTTGGTAATTTATGTCAGTGACCACGTCAAGAACACGACGAAAAAACGAACTCATGGACGCCAACCCTTTGCCAATAAGTGTGTGCCATTGGCTTTCGGACCAGATACCTATATCTCGCCATACTAGGCCATTGTGTTCAGAAGCCTCTAGTACGTATTCTTCCGAAAGATCTCCAGCCAGCTCAAGGAAGCGGTCGTCAATTATTGAAGAATTGGAGGCTTCCCAAATGGCGAACAATGCGGGCAGATAAAGTTGTGCTTGTGCCAAGGGCAAGAAAGACGTCATTACCGGGACCATGGTCATGATCGACTATGAAGCGTGGAATTCAATGAACAATTCAAACATGACGAGCTTGAAGGGTGTGTTAACTCACCTCCTTCGTCGTTCGAGGAATAAAAACGGAGAGCATGTGCGGTATTTCGGATGGTGAGAAGTATCTCTTGCATTGCTCTGCTACGTAAAGCAGTATGTTGATAAGGTTGCGACTTGGAAAGGGTTAGGAGACGGCGGGGGATGTCGACTAGGTGACAAACCTATGATCCTGGATGCGCTTCTTGGGCCACAATTCCTTTTGTAATGCATCCCAAAGAGGCGTCCATGGTAGCTCAAGGTCTGAGATCTCCAATTTCCGGCTTCCACCGGATTTATTGGAGAGAAGGCGTGACAACATGTCTGCCCAGCTACGAATAACGCGAGTTTCAACACCAGGAAGCAAGCATAGATCATAATACACTCGAACTAGTTTTGCGCGAGTAGATCTGGGCATAGGATATCGCATCAGAAGCCAGCTATGTGTGGACGTCAGTGTACAATAGGATGCGGCGCGGGAACGAGGACGCACCATTGTAGCATGCCATCCCACGTCGTTAAAACAAGCCAGTTTCGAGCTTTTGCGCAGACATAAATCTTGCCTACGATCTCCTCCAAACGTCCATGCATATATTCTTCGGACTCGCATTCATAAGGCAGCGAACCGAGGTATGTTTGGAGAGAAGCGCGCTGCTTATCCATATCTGACAATCCTTGGTCATCTGTTCCAAAGACGACATCATCGTCGTCCACATTGGAAGCCACACCCTGGATGTTATCTTGGGCACCGACGGCCGCCAAAGCCGCTTGGATGAGCGACTCGATATCCATGATGGAGAACTGAGAAGAAAAGTGCGGGGTAGTTGGGAGATTGGGTAACAAGCGGGTATAAGTAATGCAAGAGATTCAATGACGCGTCCCCGCAGACTTGCCTTCCTTAATTACGAATCTTCCGAGCTGACTGCGCGATACGATGGTTGTAATTTGTTGTTAGGACACAGCGACGCGTAAGTGACTGACGATGTGAGCCACGTGCTTAGCAATCTCGATCGTTTGTTTGCGCGACCATCACAGTCGCTCGCTGAATCTTCCGTCCGACTTTCGTCATGGCTTTCAACCTTTTGAGGTCTTTGAGTCCTCGCCCATTCTTTAGCTCTGGCTCACGCAACTTCTTCTCTGCGGCTGCCAAGAAGCCAAGCTCTGCCCACCGATTGAGGCCTTTCCTTCTCGGAACAACTTGCCTTCTCGCTGGCCTAACCTTGTATCCTCGTACAACCCTCCACCTAGACTCTGATGCGTCTCCACCAGAGTCAGCGGAAAGTGTCGACACTACGAGTACGTTTCCTTGCTAAAATATCTCAGGGGCTAAGTTGATGTTGATGCCATCCGTGAAGCCGATCCGGCCACAAGCATCGCGTTTCCCAACTCCCTTCATGTTCCTGCGAAGATTCAACTGCCCAAGCTGGCGTTGCTGGGCGTCGGCGTAAGGACGGTCTCCTTCTTGGGCATAAAGGTCTACTCTGTCGGTTTCTATGCGGATTTGGCGAACCCGGAATTGAAGGTACGTCTGACCGATTGACCTCCCGACCGAATGAATCGACTTTCACAGATACCCAAAGATTTGAGCCCAGAAGAAAAACTGGGATATATCGTCCGCAATACGGCATGTGTCATTCGAATCAGTATGTTCGCACTCTTGTTGATCATTGATGTCTCGGTCTGACCGTCGGGCAGTCCCGACAAGAAATACAAACTACACGCATCTGCGAGACGCGTTCATGAGATCTCTTCAGGCGCGTATGGCGACTGGACGGCGCGATGGGACTATCTCGGAAGAAGTCGAACTGTCAGCAAGCTCCCCGATGAGGAAGTTGAAGTCACTCTTTCCAAACTCTGCACTCTCGAAGCACACACCCCTCGACATCTTTCTGGCTGCCCCCACCCCTGGCCGTCCCAGGGCCCTAGTATTCCGCGATATGGGCGCTATCGAGAACGACTGGGTTGCTACTGAATTGGTGTTGCATTATTTCACTGGTGATGGACCAAGTCCTCCGGTCTGTCGCATCCCGTTATTGCCCCGATTCTAGAACTAATCGTCGTCCCACAGCTGAAAAACTCCGTCTTAGAGCGCGTGAGCTCTCTCTGAAAGTAACAAGATATTATTAGGCTCGATACCGTTGCCCATAGCTATAAACACAAATATAACATCGTCATCCCCGGCTCAACTGTTTAGTACATGAACATGGGACCAAACCTATTTTTGGCTAGCCTTTCCCTTGCTATATAGTCACTCATGTTTACATCTCCCTCCTGCCGTCGGCCCCCACGGAAGTATGCCACCACCTTACAATTATCTTTCTCGTATGTTTCCTATTCATTTTCTATGTTACCTGCTCTCATTTGATGAATAAAGAAGAACAAGTCAATGGATTCCTCGAGGACGGATACATCATAGTCCGACAGGCTTTCACGCCTGAAAAGGCGGAGGAATGGACTAAGACGATGTGGACAAGGTTGGGTCTTGATCCCAACGATAAGAAGACCTGGAAAGAGGAAAGAATACACATGCCTTGGCACCGGCGAGAAGAAGTAGCGAAATATGCACCGAAAGTCAGTCCATCTATTCAGAGCTAACGAAGCGATTTTTGAGTGACTAGACACTAGGCCTGGGATGCGATAACAGATCTACTAGGTGGCGCGGACCGCATTGACGAAGAGAGTAGTTCATGGGGTGATAGCTTCATCGTCAATTTTGGTACGCCTGAATTGGAAGCATGCGTGCAAGACAAGCAGCCCATGGACCTCGATAACTGGCACGTTGATGGGGATTTCTTCGTAGGTTCTTTTATCTAGTTACATAGATGCGAGTACAGTACTAACGTCACGTCATGCATAGGTACATTATCTTGATTCACCAGAGCAAGCACTTCTTGTCGTGCCCATTTTCAGCGACATCGCTCCCCGTGCAGGTGGAACTTTCATCTGCCCAGACGGACTGGACAAGATTGCGGCGTATCTCTCTGTCCGTCCGGAAGGCGTTCTTCCCACTGGCCTCTCGTTTACCCCTTCGACGACCACCTTTTCAGAAGGCTCTTACCACAATGATCCACATTATTGGTCTCACCTCAAGGAAATAAAGTCGTGCAGCAAATTCGTTGAGCTTACGGGTAAAATTGGGGATGTAGTCCTCTTGCATCCACTGATGCTGCACTCCGCTTCAAAGAACTATCTCCGTATCCCTCGCGTCATCACAAACCCGCCCGTCTCACTCAAGGAGCCGTTCAATTTCTCCCGTGATAACCCAGCGGACTACAGTCTCGTTGAGCTGAAAACCTTGAAGGCACTTGGCAAAGATCGCTTCGAGTTCAAACCGACGACGGAGAGGAGGAGGATTGTACCGGCCCGCGTGCTTAGGCAGAGAAAGATGCTTGAAGATGAGAAGAAGCGACTAAAATTAGTATTCTAAGTGTTCTCGTTAGGCTGTGATATTTTAGGCTGAAGGATATTCATCTTTTGCGCACTCGATAGTCGGCAATGGGGTGACGATCGTCGTATTGTCAGGGAAACTCAGGGGAGTATGTGTAGGCATATCGTTGAGTGCGGGGTTCGCTTCTGCATACGACACAAGTATCTATAATGATGTATCTTCTTCGCCTTAGACCTGCATTGTTCCGGGTTTTGAAGGACGCGGGCCAAACGCGGGCTCGAGTCCCGCGTTTTATCAAGTCACGTGCTTAGCACTCGCGATCAACAAAGACGCGTTGCGGAGTTTGAATCCTGAAATACATAAATTGAGCGAACGCGGGTGCCATGACCTAACTCTCCTTACTTTCAAACCACCACTATCGTCGACCACTTATCAAATCCCGGCCGCTACACAACCGCCAGTTTGATCATCTTCTACTTTTGCATCCATGGCCCGTACTAAGCAAACAGCTCGCAAGTCCACCGGAGGTTCGTCGGCACCATCCACTCATCTCGCAACTCGAAATACCCTTTTCTAACGCTCACCCCTCTTCAGGAAAGGCACCTCGTAAACAACTCGCCGCCAAGTCGGCTCGTAAGACCGCGAATGTTGTACGTGTCATGGAAGTATATTTTCGTCCGCTCCATGTCTCAACTCTCCGTAGGGAGCCACTGGTGGTGTGAAGAAGCCCCATCGCTTCAGGCCTGGAACTGTCGCTCTTCGTGAAATCAGACGTTACCAAAAGTCTACCGAGCTCCTCATCCGCAAGCTGCCTTTCCAGCGTCTAGTTCGTGAAATCGCTCAGGACTTCAAGGTCAGATTCTTGTCTTCCTTTCGCATTCGTCATGCTAAATTCTTTCTCGCCGGGATGGTTTAGACCGACCTTCGCTTCCAATCATCAGCCGTCATGGCTCTTCAAGAAGCGGCCGAAGCTTACCTTGTTTCCTTGTTTGAGGACACCAATTTGGCTGCTATCCACGCTAAGCGTGTGACCATCCAGCCCAAGGATCTCGCACTTGCCCGCCGCCTCAGAGGCGAGAGGTCCTGAAGAGTTTTAGGAGTTTTTTGTGTCGCGGTTCCTCCGCTGTATTTCTTGTTTCTTTCCTATCTGTGTACATACTATCCAGCTCATAATGAAGTACAAGTAACTCAGCATGGTGTACTTTTGTACCTGTCATTATTACCCCGCGTCGCGCGTTATTGTCTCTTGTTTGGTCCGAGCTAAATTGGTGTTTGTTTTGGTCCCGGAGGAAGAGTCGCTTTCTCACCAGACGATGAGCATCTCGCTTTTACATTCATACCCACATGCTGGGAGATCCAGTGTCTTCACGACGGGCAGCTGGTTGGCCAAGTCGTGGACCGTAAGAGGATTTGCCAGTCACCGTGACTCGGCCGCCTTTTCCGTGCCTCCGCTTTCCCAAACCCTTGACACTCGAGGAACACGACCAACGTCGAGGAACGATTCTGTTGGACCTTTCCAGTTGGGAGTTTCCTCAAACCGTGGACAGCCGGCGAAGAAATGGTCTGAGCTCAGTGCTGGAGGCAAAGGTGTGTTCTCGGTCTTCGGTTCAACCTGTTTACTCAGCCGTTTCTTCCAGTCTTACGGACGGGTGCTCGTACGACCAACTTGACGGTGATCTTACTTGGCGCGGGACTATCAGCTCTCCTTGTATACTCGCTAACAACCGAACTATTCTCTAAAAACTCGCCTACGGTCCTCTACGGTGATGCATGCGAACGCATCCAGTCGTCCCCTCAGGTCACTCAATTCCTCTGTCAATCGTTATATAACCTGACGGGGTTTTCAGGTCGCCAAATACTTCAATGCTCCTTACACCTTCCACAACAGTTCCCCTTCTTCTGTACGACCTCGTCACCGGAATCGACATGTCGCGGCTCAGATAATGGTTGACTCAACAGGCCGTGAGCACATGATCATGCACTTTTACATCCAGGGAAAGCCAACAGCCTCGACTACACCATCTGATGAAACCTATTTTGAATCAATCTCATCGTGGGGCCAGGAATGTCTCGAGTCATTTTCGAAAATGACAGCAGATGATGGCATTGCATGGGTAAAGAATACCAGCGCAGATATCTGGGACCGGTCAAAAAGCGTCTTCAGATACCTGAGTGGCTCGCCAATGCCCCCTCCGCCAATACCCACCTCGTCTACATCGTCAATCAGTCAGGATCAGAACCAGAACCAGCAATCGAGTTCTTGGGGTTTCGCCGGCATGTTTTCGTCTCTGAAAGGCTCGAAATCGACGTTGTCGGAGTCGTTGACCCTAGAACCTGCGGGCCGAATATGGACTGAAGGGGAGGTGCATGCAGACTTGGTTCGAGTAGGTACTCGTTGCTCTGTTGGTCGACCTTCACTCAACTCTAAATACAGAATAATGATGGCTACTTTGTCTTCCGATACCTTTTGATCGATGTCCCTAGTACGTGCATTGTCCATTCTCTCAGTGATCTTGTTGCTCATCCTTATTCCCTAAGATTCTCATTCTCGGGACTCAGCGCGAGTGTTCGTTGAGCGTCACCCTGGTGTTCGGAAGGACGAGCCTGTCATTCGTTGGGATTCAGCGTAGCGCACCATAATGTATCGTAAAATAGCGGGACACACTCGTCAATTATATTATTCGATTATTCGTAAACGATATCATACATCGACACAAGGATGCTATTCAATCCTTGACGGGTAGTTGACCCCGCACTAATCACCGAATAATTTCTGAACACGCTTCAACACCGAGTCTTTTGACGGATCTGAAGGAATGCTAAATGTCAGACGGTGGTATGTACCATAACAAGTACTTACCGTAAGGATGATCCTTCGAGGGTATTTCTAACAATGCGGGAAAGGCTTGTTGATACTTGTCGACAGTGGGCCTGATCTTTTCTGCGACCTAAGATAGCATATGTCAGAATGTAAGTCCGCCTGAAAAGACTGGAGGCGTACATGTTGGTTGATGAGGAGGATGGCGATGTCTTTGCGCTCCGTGAATTCTTGGAACGCGGCTTCAATAGTAGAGACTTGAGTCTCTGGAACGACAGTTCAGATCGACGAATATATGCAGAGAGAATGCACGTACTGGCATCGACAATGAGGAAATTCTTCTTCTGGTGTTCGTTTATATGGCCAACACCAGCGAGAAGGAGGCCAGTGATCGAGTCCTACGATGTAAGATATTTCAGCGTTGTACACCGCATTCCGAGAGGAAGAAATTACCTCATCGCCAATGACTGCTATTAGATTCCGTTCTTTCGTTGATGTGGCCATGGAAAACCAGGTAAGGACGCGTTGAGCATCGAAGCGCCCCGAGATTAGGGGTTCCTCTCGCCAACTATCACCGCGATGGACATCTTCAACCGCCCTCCAACAATATCGGATGATTCACTGCACTACTCTATTCATCCACCTTCTCACTTGTCAGATCAAAGCTCTGTGACTTCGTTCGCTGCCCACATCCGCTCCTTTGTCGACACCAGTCTTCCCAACTTTCTTTGGAATCGCGATCCATTTGAGCTCAAAGTSGTAGAAAATCCCGATTTGCAGAATGGCTGGATTCTTGAAGGCACTATGCGCGTTGGTGACTGCGTAGATGACGAATGGTGTGTCGTCTGGCTGCTCAGAGAGATCAGCAAAACCTGGGATCTCGCGATTAGGTATGTCATCTCGTCCCTTCCTCAATTACACATCTGAACCTATTATAGTGTTTACGACTCTGACGGTGAATTTCTATTGATTGAAGCCGCAGAGGCCCTCCCAAAATGGGTTACCCCAGACAACTCTGAAAACAGGGTGCGCGCCCTTTTTTAGCTGGTAAGATGGATGCTTGATTGAATTGTCTCTAGGTCTGGATATATGGCTCTCGTATGCATCTCATACCTATCTCATACATTTCCCCACCTTCTAGTAAACGTCGTCGCCGGACCACTTTGAGAGGCTCCAACAGTGATGATGAAGGAATAGGCAGCAGCAAACGGGGCGAGGATGACGACGAATATATCACCCAGAGCGACGCGCTGAAGCTCCTCAGGGATACCGATGTCGACACATTTGCTCCCCGTTCTGTAGAAAGTCTCGTCTGGCGAAGGATATCAGGGTAAGTCACCACCAGTCATGACATCCTAAGCAAMCCTGATGTATATACAGTTATCCAGCAGCTTCAAAGGAGCACGTCCATCTAACAAAAGCATGGCTTCCAATTGGAGTCTCCAAAGCCCTCTCTGTCGACCCGTCGCTGGTGCAAAAGCCTGTCGAAGCGTTTTACACTAGAGATGCCATCCAATTACGCGTAAGTCTCCGTGGATAATGATGATTCCCCACTATTCATACTTTTMTGTAGGCTGCACATAGGATGAGCCGCTTCTCCCCAGAACCGTCTGTCTTAACTACAGTGAAAATGACGCGAACTGCCTACGCACAGTTAGTCGGCCAAAAATTCTATCCCCCCAAAATCTTCGGACGATGGACCGAGCGCGAAGGGGAGAAAGCATGGAGGTGGAGAGACATTGGAATGAAGCTAGTGAGTCCGGTCGCTATGCTCTTGGCAGTCTGGCTCTAACATTGAGCAGGCTTGTGGGTTTGAGATGCTATATCAAGAAAACAAGGACACTGTCATCCCTGATTCATCGGTATGGTCTTCTCCCTCCCATGAATGATGCCTACTCATGAGGACGACATAGCCTGAGGCTCGCTTGCGAAATGCTAGGTACCAGCCGAACTTCCAAAAATTCATAGATAACCTCAAAACTACCACTTACTTCAGAGGCGAGGTAGAGGGTTCAGCCTTGTGGAAKCAGCTCGAGGCAAGTGCCGCCGAAACGTATCTCCAGTCGGCCGTGGAACGGTTTGTCCAAGCAGATTTCTCCCTGCACCCAGCATGCTTATATCTTTGAATAGGTCCTCAACCCGACCGTCATTCACTGTACTTGTAGAGCAGGCACTGTCCCGTGCCCCTAAGGTGTTTACCCCGAGTACATTGGAGGAGGATTCTGAGGACTGGCTCAATGTTGACGCGGAGAACTTTGATCAGTTGCTTGAGCAGACTATGGGCTCAGGCAGTGCCAAGGCAGCCACCAAGTCTGTGAACGATGATGCTATGGATGTGGATGGCGAGTCCATGACAGCTGAAGATCGCCTTGCTAATGATCAAGCCAACAAGTTACGCGATCTCGCTTCCAAGGTGTCTCAGTTTGTTGAGGGAGAAGGCGACCTAGAAGGCGCAAAGTTTTCCGAGTGAGTTTTCTCGGTCATTTCAGGCTTTTTCTAACGATTAATCCCCTCCTTGCAGCGAAAATGATTCTAGCGGTGACGAAGACTTTAGCGATGGAATGCCATCTACGGATTCTGATGATGAAGACTCTGATGATGGATCAGGTGTTGACGATAAAATGAAAGATACAGATAATCTAGAAGACTCGGTTGCGAGGCTAGCAGCGATGGATAATCTGGTACCTGCAATCGATCCGTCGGATTACGGGAAAATGCCAGCATCGTTCCATAGCAATTCTCAACGGCTCAAACCTACTACAAACGAAGCAGCTGCGGATGGAGCTCAGAATGAGGACGTACAAGAGGACGATGGAAAGTTCGCACAGAAACATGGGATTGACAGCCGTGACCTAAATGATAAAGCCTCCCAATCACCGAACTCGAAGCCGATTAGGCAGCCTATCTTGCCCAGAGATGAGTATGACGGTGTCGTTGACTCAGACGATGAAGAGGATGACGAGATGGAAGAAGAAGACGAAGAAGACGAGCCTCAACTTGTTGGGGAAGTAGAGGTTGACATGGGTGAAGAAGAGGCGGAGTTTCTGGAATTTGCGCGGGATGCCCTTGGAATCAGCAATGACCAATGGAGTGAAATAATTCAGAATCGCAGAGACCGAGGAGGTGGGTTTCTGCCTTGTCCCCGTTCAACATATCGCCCTCATCCTCACCTGGCATATGATAGTGTTCGTCCCCGATAGTGCCAAGGATGTGCAACCGCCCTCGGCTGCCAGTAAAGTTCCTCCCGAGACGATCAACTCTTCTTTGAGGGTTCCAGCACCCGGTCCGCGACCGAATGTTAATCCTAATCTGGATTCCTTCGAAGCAGTCATGCAAGCCATGGACGCAGAACTACAGACTCGCCGTCGTGGCACGTCAGCCACGCAGCACCAGGACCATGAGGCAAAGGACAGCAAGGCAAATCCGAGAAGCATGGGCGGTGCGGACAAGGGCAAAGCACGCGCCGATATGGAAGAGACTGAAGAAGACATCGAGAACATAGAACAAGCAATGGAAGCAGAGCTTAAGGCGGCACTGGATCGCGGAGAAGAAGACGGCGAGGACATGGAGTGGGGTGGTGAGGGTATGGATCATAACATGATCAAGAATTTCTTGGAAAGTTTCAAAAGCCAGGCGGGGCTTTCGGGTCCGGTTGGGAATCTTGCAGGGCGTCTTCAACATGGATGGCTGCCTAGAGATGACAGTGCCGCGTAGAAATGCAAGTTCACTGATCGAGTAACAGTATCTAGTCGTTGCTGATTAGTTCACTTTAGCTCTTTCGCTCGGGGGGTATGTAATCCGATATGTGTGCTTGACACACGTGTTGCAAGGGACAGTAACGTGTAGGTTATCGACGACAATGACGAATGGAATCGCCATTGTGCAAAGGTCTCCTGATTTCGAGGTATTTGGGTTCTGATGTGGATTCTCTGCAATGAGTAGGTGGAATGCGGTCGTGTCATCGATGGGTGACCATGGCCAGACACAAAATGAGGCAAAGACATGTGGCACTGACAATCTATCGGAACAATGGAAGGCACAAATTAAAACATGAGGAAGGCTACAAGGGGCTCGAGGTATGTGACTTTGATAATGGTCACGATTATACTTTGCACTGTGGCCGGTAGAAAGCAGACGCGAATTGTCTTCAGCAGTCATGTCCTCAGATTCTGGCGGTAGATTTCGAGGTCGGATTTGGCGTTCTCACGGTAGTTGATTTGGCAATTTGGCTGCTAAATAAGGAAAATGACGGCGTTGTGGGGAGAAGACGATGGGGATCGCGGGGTCTGGATCCCTTGTGGGACGCATGGAGGACTGTCGAGATGATATGTCGAGATATCGCTAAAGGGCCTGCACCAAGACACGAGGCAAATATTTCAGACAGGCAAAAAGACTCGGGCTTCTTGGGACAACCCTGGCCTGACTAAGGCGGACTCGGGAGACGGAAGCAAAATGCAAAGTGTGAGGATGGTCGTTCGTTGTTGCAAGTGGGAAGGGGAGCAAGTTTGCATCCGTGTGTCAGGAATATCAAGCCAGTAGGAAGGCTGTCCTAGCGTTTTACTTTGAAGCACGGAATTCTTCACGTTTTGATTATCCGCCCTTGATGGTCTGTTTCCATAAACGGAAGGTCATAATATTTGTGTCCATCGTCGACGCTCTTCTCTCCCTCTCTTTCTTCCGTACCATCACCATCTCCTCTCCCTTCTCCTCCTCGTACTCTAATACGAGAGGCTTTGACACGAGCGGTTTCCCAAGCAAACGGGCTAAGTATCGGTTGCAAGGGCATTCTAGTAGACGCCCAGAATTTAATTATTATTTGGAGAAAAAGGCCGCGAGAAGGGCACGTTGTCTGGAGATCAAAAACCTTCAAGAGTGTGTGCCTCCCCTTCGCCTCGCCCTCTTCTTTCCTTCTTTCTAAACATCATCCTCAGACTTCCCCATTTCTGTCTGACTCAGTCATAATATTCACGACCCCTTCACGTCTTTTTATACTCACCCATCGAGCCAATCCGACTTTCGACGCCCCAACAACGTCTCGTCGAATCTCCCGGGCTCTTCATCATCAACGTTGTCTAAGCCTATCTATCAACAGGATTGACAACCCGATAATCTCTTTCTTGGTACGTGTCCTCACACCACCAGTCTTCCTCGTTGCAGCCCATCTCATAACATGAGGCATACAGGTTTAAATGTACGACATCGTCACGAAATCTCTACCAACGACCAACAACATCTTTCCATCCTCAGACGAATCTACCCCCACCTTACAGAAGCAGAGAAAACACAACACCGATTCAAGACTTTGGTCCCAACAAGAACTACCTAATATTAATACAGACGGACTAGAGGTGCGTTCAACCCGTCTGTCAGACTCAGTCGTGCTTTCTCAGACCCCACCCACTATTCACCTCAGAACTGGAAAATGAGGCTTCAGAACGAAACGACGCCCATCCAATCGTCTGCGTCACGCAGGACGACACCCGCTGCCCTTCAGAAGCGCAGTTACCCCACCCGCCCAGATAGCGAGGCTTCCATGCAGTCTGCTCCCCCTTCCCGTTGGCTTTCTAATGGAAATGGTCAGTTTGTCGACCCAGATGCAGGCTGGGATATCGCCGAGAACCTCGTCAAGCTCAGCATCGGAGACGCCGGTGGTGCGGAGGATCACGTTCACGGTCAAATCTCAACCCCGCCGAAGTCAACGATGGCGTCGGCCACTGTTGTCTCGCTCAGTGATTCCAGTCCGCTAGAGACGTCCTCTAATCCCAGTGTTGACTCCTCCCCCCATCCTTCTGATCATCAAATCATATCCCATTCTCGTGGTTCATCGACCGATTCCACTGTCTCGAGTTCCCACGAATCGGCCATAGGGCATACTCTCTTGGCGGCTACTCACGCCTCTAACAAGTCGGGCGAAGCTAGGGAGCGACCTCACTCGTTTAGTGGTGGCCTGTCTACGGCCGACTTGCGTCGCTTGCAACAAGCTGGTGAGTCAGATGAACTCAACCAGCAATGGTCGTCAGGCGCCGCAGAGAAACAATATCCATCTGAGCAGTTGCCTTACCCCACGCTCGTCAACAATAATCCAACTATCCATCGGCCCCAGCCATTACAGCCCCCATTTGATTACCAATTGGCGCAAGAGAACTATGCTTCCTCTCGCGAGGATCTCCAAATTGATTACGCACTTCAGCAAAGGAACTACAATCCCATTCAGCCCTCTCTTATGGGCGCGCCCGCCCCAGCAGGCTATGCCCCAGGTCGTCCTACGACTCTCCCTTACCGTCAAGCCCCTCGCAGTTATCCTCAGCAAGGACTCATGCAGAGTCCGTCTTTCCCTTCCCATACAGCTCACCTCTCCCTTGGTAATGCACAGCAATTGTACGATATGATGATGCCTCCGCACGAAGCTCACCCGGCCGTCAGCCGTGTGCAGGCTCAACATAATGTCTTTAGGGCGACGCATCACCATTCGGCTTCCGATCCTTCTGCTATCAGAGATGCAGCCGTACTCGCCGCTCTGAATGGCAGTATGCAAGGATTTCCCTTCCAAGCGGCCATGGGCCCTCCGCCCCAAGCGGCGATGGCAATGTACCCCAATCAATTCTACGGTGCTCAAGATTCGTACCCTCGTAACGACCTCGCCGCTGCACAAGCTCTAGTTGCTGCTCGTTTACAATCGCAATATCCTGGACAGTACGCTGTTGTTCCTCCGTCGAACATCAATGTGGAGCATCCCATCCCTAGTCCCACCACCTCGAGTAACGGCCCTGGTGGCCCAAGCGCTAATAACAGGAAATTGGGGTTATACAAGACTGAGCCCTGTCGCAGCTGGGAGGAGAAGGGTACCTGCCGATATGGGATCAAGTGTCAGTTCGCGCATGGAGAAGAAGAGATTCGGTCAGTCTCACGACACCCCAAGGTAACTAGTTTCTCTTGCCTGTTAGATGACACTTATGCTGACGTTCTATTTCTTGCGTGTCTTAGTACAAGACCGAGATATGTCGTGTATGTACCTGTTTCCTCACTCTGGAGTGCCTTTCGCTCAAATTAACCATTTGTAGACTTTCTGGGTGTCTGGATCATGCCCTTATGGAAAACGATGCTGCTTCATTCATACGGAAGTTCCTAGTAACCAAGCTGGAGCCGCGGGCGGTACTCCCATTGTCGATCCCGCTCAACAGCCGACTCGCCCCGATACTCGTGTTCGTGCCGGAAGCACTAGTAGCGACCTCAATGATGGCTCCGTCTCCATCCTTGCCCGTCTCAAGCGCAACCAAGATACCATCAGCGCTACTACTCCTGTGGACTCTAGCTCTTCCAATGGCTTCCCATACACTCGCCCGCCCACTGGTTCTCTACGGGTTGACACGAGTGCACTAGACGGACCGTCTATTTCCAAGCAGAACAAATCTGCCTATCCCACGTTTGCCAGCAACGGTATCCTCTTACCCACTGGCGATCGTTCTGGCAGCAAGAGCCCTGCTCCCGTGACTGCTGGTCCTGATCTTGGACGACACAATCTTGCCTCAAGGCTAGAGATAGTGGGCTACTCTCAAGTAAGTGTTGCGATACGTTCGGAGAAATACATAATCGTCTGATAACGGTCACGCGTAGCAGCTTCGAGCGGGTGCTAAAAGCACATCGACCAACTCGAACGTTCGGCGTTCTCTGAACGGTAGCGAAATTGACATCAATTTCAGCCCATCTCCTCCTACGTCATCTACTTCCTATCCGCTTGCTTCTGCAGTTGAACCACCCACCAGCAACGGCCGTATTGGTGGCCATGTTCGCGCAGGAAGTGCCGGCAACTGGGGAGTTTGGTCCTCATCCGACCTTGCTGTGGGTTCTTCGCGTCTCAACGAAAAGGCTTGGGCTTAGACCCCCTCATCCTCCGCTAATACTGCACGGAGGTCGCAAACGATTGACCTTGATTTATTGACCCATTCTCGACCCGGACAAAATGTATTCTTGTTTCTCTTGTGTTCTCACTTGTTACGCATTTCGTTATTACTTTTTGCATCATCAACTTATTCCATTTACTCACTTCTTCTTTGGCTAGTCCACTTTGCTCACCCTCCCTTCCTTGCTATGTAGTTTTCCCTACAAATTCTTCCCCCAACCCAGTAAACTGCCCGATAACGCCCCAAACAAACTGACCGCCTGACGGCTTTCCTCATATGCTTTCCTCGCTCATCAGCACATCGTTTTTACCTCTACCGCTACTACTAGGTCTTCTCGTTTGATTGCCTACATCGCATCTCGCACACCACCCGCACATGTTTTTATTGATCTCGCTCAATATAGTTCTTGTACATTGCATAGTCAGACCTTGGTAGTCTCCCAATATACACACGCCTCAATTCTCAAACAAATGCATTCAAGTAACAACCAGAAGTATCCTCATCATTGACAAATGAAAACATGAGCAGTACCAAGGGAAAACATATACTGAATAAAAAATATAACCNTAGAGTGAGTATGCAACAACAACCTTAGACCGTGATGCCGAGTTCCTTCAGCTCCTTGCGGAAGCTAGCCATTCTACACATAGCATACGCTAGGTAATTGAACTCGGGTTGCTTAACGTCATTCTCGACGTCTTCCTTAGCTTGTACAATCCCCCATAAAGCCCACATGCCATGAGTAGAAGGGCTCCACGCTCTAACTTGGTGATCCAAGCGAGAGACCTCCTTCTCAAGGTCAGGACTAGGTGGCAGTATCAAAGGATGACCAATCAGCGTGGAATGTTGGAGATAAGACATGTAGAAGTTGCGACGCTCTTCATATGAGGGGTACTTAGAAGGATGAAGGAGATGGGGAGTTGTTGAAGAGTAGTCGGCGGTCCACTCTTGGAAATGGTTCGCGATGTCGACAGAGGCTGGGTTCGGGGAAGCGTACTCGAAATCAACAACAATGATCTGCGAACAAATGAGAAGATGTTAGCATCAAGAAGACAAATGCGGAGGGCTAAAATAGCTCACCTGCCGATGAGGGGGAATTCCATCTTTGGGCTTCGCCAACCTTAAGAGGTTACCGTATTGTGCGTCGTTGTGGGCAAAGACTCTTCGGCTACCGCCATTGATATCATCTACGACAGACAGCCATTGAAGGTACTGTTGCCATTCCAACTTGAAGCGAGGGATATCGAGAGTGGATCTTATGACGTCGGGTAGAGCAGGCAATGACATAACCTCTTCTACGGGACCCAGCCACGATCGAACGTTGCGTTTCACACCAATCTCCCAGCCCTTGCCCTCGCCTCGATTAGAGCGTGAAGTCCCCTCCACAAGTTCGATGTCGACAGAGTGGAGTTCAGCCATACGCGCTGCAATCCACCCACTAACAGTTGGGTCACGCAAATCTTGTGCCGTAAGGTTCGTGGATTCAAAGTATTCCTCTACACGTCCGTTCTCGAAGGTTCCATAGACGCGAGGCCCAAAATGATAGCGGGATGAAAGTATATGGAGTGTTTGGAGCTCCTTGGGGCGAGAGATAAGGGAGCCTGAAGAAGGTCCGTAGATGCGCAGTAAGGCCACTCGAGTGCGAGCCACGGACGGGCACGACACGAAGAAGACGGCGTTGGTCATAGAGCCAGAAACCTTGCGTATGTGAATGTTCTCTGCTACAATTTCCGGGTTTGTCCAGGACGGAACCTGGTGTGCACGGAGAATTCGAAGCAGGTCCGCGGCAAAAGGGCTGGACTTGTATCGTCTAAATAAGAAAAGAAGAGTGTGAGTTAGCTTCAGAAAACATAGATGTGGGTGAACCAGACCATGCTCATGGCCGTCTGTTGGTCAGCTTGCCGGATGTGAAAATGACGCTGCCTAACAAGCTTCCTTGAGAGTAAAGTGTGATGGGCTCTGGCTCACCTTGCTTCCAGCCTTATGTCAACATGATGCAATCCCTCTGCCGTCACCACTTCGACACTCTCACTTGGAATCAACACGGACGAAGAAGATGCTGCGGCATTGCTGAGAACATCTGCGATGCTTGCAATTGAACTAGTCGAGAGCCGCCTATCCGCCGGCTTCAAAGAAGGGCTCCTCGGAGGCTTTGACGCGGTAGTCGAGATAACTGGTGAGGATTCTAACATTTTCGCGCTGGAGGTGGTGATAGAGGATTGCGAGTGAAGGTGAAGGCGGTGAGAGCGAAGAAGTTGTTTATGAGTGTTTCGGACCTTGCTTATCATGTGGTGGAAATGTCTGATAACGCGGACGTAGCGAATTCAGACCGTGGTGGTGGTGGTTGGAGGGAGAAAAAGTTTGTTCAGTAGACTCTGCGACTTTGCGATTTTTTTTACGGTTGTGGATTGTGGTCGTGTGCCACTAAATGGTGCTTGACATCATGCAGCACAGGCTGGACTGTAACTCGAAATAGGAGTCGACTGGCCATTTACAGCCAAGTTGGCGCAATGCGCGCCTCAATCCACACACGCGTACCGCGTTCCATGTGTTCCTCTTGTCCAGTGACTTATTCTGTGAATCGGTGAACCTGTGATCTTCTTATCTTCAATAACTCGGGCTAACTGGTGCATTCATTTATCAGTGCTTTTTATGACATAAATCCGCAAGAGAGATTGCTCCCGAGATCGGACCTTTTCTCGTCTATACAGATGATCTTTGACCCTTCTGAGCCTCAAAGACGCCTTCCGTAGCGTCTCTTCTATGGAAACTAGGTGCGTAGTACTTTCTCCTTCCACTCCTCTGCCTCATACCGATTGTCGCATGCGCGTACAACGCGAAAGATCCGGCGTGGAATGGAACAACTCAGGTCCATCTTGGTCTAACCACTTTTCGTGGTTTCCCAATACAATCGCTGCATTCCACTCTTTTCAAGGGAACGTCCTTCTCCCGTACTTCCCTTCAGGTGTCCCTCAACACGTTATGTCAAACGTCTGGGTCTCCGTTCCTGATCCCTTTCTATGTCGAGCCGCTGTGAAAAAGTGACAGCTCCTTGGAAATGCCTCACCTCGAGTCTGTCTCGTGACGCGGTGCTGTCCATAGATGTAATCCCACCGCTATAAGCAAGGGATTCCATCCACTTCTACGGACATGGTCACCTGGTATCGTCGCTTAGGCCGGACTGACGTAGAGCGCTGCCTTATCCCTCTGACACGCTTGAATTCAACATCGAATACCTCATCGTCAAGTTTCACCGCACTTTCATATGACCAGATCCAGCCCTAGCCTTGGGTCCGGAGTTTAGTTTCGACGAAACGTACTCGATTTCAACCCTCTTGTGTCTCTTCTACCGCAAACCAATGGCTACGTTATCTCCGATGCCGATTTCCCTGTCGCTTTCCTTTACAAACCATGGCGAGGCAATATCAGGTCGCATCTCCGAGTCTTAAATATATATATCAGGGCGTCCATCTTGGACCCACTGACGACACTCAATTGGAGAGCTTCGCTCGCTCCACCGCCGTTTCATTAGCATTGAATGTAGTCTTATCTACCATTTGTATACTCGCCGAATAGAATTTCAATGTTCCAATCTACCTGTAACAGCTCAGTCCCATAGACACGGACCCATCGTAACGTTGTTTCCTTCYCTCCAGATCATGGGAATCCAYAGGATGATGTTTCTGGAAACTTGGATGACGGTTCCACCTCACTGGYCTACCTTGCGATAAGTTTCAAGCCGCTAGGGGTGCCGTGGTTTGCTCGTTTGCAGCCCCTTCCCTGTGTGTACTGCGCAGTTCCAATATTGTAGACGAGCTCGCGCAATTGACGATTCATTCYAWGCTATTGTTCACTGKGCTRACYGTCCTAGGCCGAATCCGTATCATGGCTGAATAGCTCAGCTGTGTACACACCAACCTGCAAACCTGATCGCACGTTGGATTGTACAACTTATCAGATTGTCCGTAACGCCTCGTTCACGAACGCCCCAGCATGTGTAGYGGATAACAAATGCGCAATATCAAATTTATCGTGAATCGTTTTAGAACATCGCTGYGAAACCAAGTAATTTAATTAAGAGCCGACAATCTAGGTATTGAATAAGAGTGTGAATCATATCATAAAACTCATGAAGCGTGAAAGGGGCATGCAATCAATCTAATTTACATCTTGGTTAAGAATGGCCTCACGATGATGAAGTAGTACTTCTATCATCATTAGCCTTTTCGTCAATTACATCGTCACCCATGTCGATGGGTACTTTGCGAAGGAATAGTGATATCTGCGCGTGTCATGAGGGTATCAATATAGCGCTTTTGGAAGGATCGTGTGTGAGACAGGACTCACCAATCCAGCAACGCCCAGAGAAGGTGTACACACTGTCCATATCGTCTAGGGTATATCAGGTGTCATGAACGGTGTTCACGGTCCGTGCAGCGTACCTGTATCGAAGATGCCACTATACGTAATACCTGTTGCCTCAGCTCAGGTGGCTGTATGGAATCCATGTTACTGTAGTCCAAAGTAGACCCTGAAACTTGCAGAAAGATATCCGMGGGTAATCGACTGGATGTTCGATCTTGGAAAACGGCTCCCGCAATTGCCTAAGGCATCACAAAGGGTTAGTCAGTTTCGGGTCCTCGACCGGCTGAGAGAGTACGCCTACTAAACCGACGGTAGCACCTGTGAACCGAACCAGAAAGAAAGCACTCGTGCCAGAAGCGAGTTCACTGGGCTTGAGTGCTCTAGTGAATACYTGATAGGGTGCGTGGAAGAGCATTCCCAAGCCGATCCCAGCTATGAGGGGGTACGTRACGTAAGTCGCTACTCGGGAGTGCTCGTCCAGCAGGTTCATAAGGCCTAAACCGATCATGAGAAGAGAAGTAGAGAACRACATTGAACGACGCACCAAAGCCGATCGTGGAGATGAAGAGACCCAACGATATAATTCCATTCTGTCCACTGGTAGACCTTGATCTTCTCTGCCAGTACCCTATGAACCAAGCAGCTGGCATGGAAGCTAGTGAGGAGCCGAGGGAATAAGGAAGAAGCTTCCAGCCCGCCTCTAAGGGTGAGGCTCCAGTCACTGCCTAGTTCTCATGGTAAGCAAGGCCCTCAACGTCAACGAGATGTGTGGGATTAACCTGGTAGTAGAGAGCCAGAWAGAAGGTACCCGCGTTAAAAGCTACATTATGCAGGAACGAAAGCACGAAGATGATGACTAAAGTGGCGTTGATGGGATGAGYGTCYGGTTCCTTATCACAGAGTGAGGGAAGCCACTTACCCGCTGTGACATTGCAGAATACATCCTTGGGAAATAACGCCTCGCGGGTTGTGTAGACTTCGTAGAAGCCTCCTAGGATGAGAACGGCCAGGCCCAGGATAATGAGAAGTAATGTCGTTGGTGACGTCCCTGGGGCCATTATGTTATTTTGATTTCGGGTAATGRGCGTCTACTTCCAAACTTACAGCCATTATCACTGCCAAAGCTAAAGCCGACGATGATGCAGCTTGTACTGGCCATAAGCGTGATGCTGCRTAGTCAAATGAGCAGATCACATGRGGGAYYGTAGGAAGCGTCACGCACAGCCCGAAAAAGTCGAATTTTCGAAGCAAGTGACTGAAGGAAGCGTTGGATGAAGACCGGAGCTTGACATGGTGGAGAGAGAGGAAGAGGACTAGGAAACCAAAGAAGCCAACGGGGAGATTTAGGTAAACTGAATGAATGGATGAGAACCTGATGTGATAGTCGAAGCCAAAACTTACAGGCCCATCTCCAGCTGAGTGGGTTTGTATGACCGCCGGCTAATTTGCGACGGCTAATTAGAAGAGGGACTAGATGCCAAGATACAGCTAAACTCACAGCTGAATACCCCACCCAAAAGCGGACCCGCYACAGCTGAACAGCTCCAGGTCACGCTTAGTGCCTGCGACCACTTGGCACGACTGTGTACTGGTACGATCTCGGATGTTATGACCCATACCGAGCTGACGATGCCACCTCCCCCGATGCCGGCGACRCCTCGTGCGATAATCAGCCAGACGATGTCCTGTCAAATGATAAACCATTCTGACGAGCCCATGCTGTGGAGGTTGKCCTTACCTGAGCTAAGCCGCAGAGGAGAGAGCCAATGGCGAATATTGCCATGCTAACATAAAGGACGCTCTAGGGACATGATTTAGAGCTGAGAACGAAGCGGCTGGAGGGGGGTGAAGGATGAACCTTGCGGCCGACGATATCAGATATTCTCCCATAGAAGGGCTGGCAGGCTGTTTGTGTGAGCATGTACGCCACGCCAACCCAAGTATACTGGCTCTGAGTAGCGCGAAATTCGCTTGCAATGGTAGGCATGCAGGTTGACACGATCGTCTAGGAAGGGGACTGTTAGCGTCGGGTACAAGGGTTGGGGAANGAGTYCCTACCGCGTCTGTGGTAGCGAGAAAGAGGGTTAAGGCGGCTCTGGCGACAAGGAYAGGTCAGAGAGAGCGCGTAAGCGACGCGAAGGGGGGGAAGACGGACCCCATATGAGCACAGAGAAGTCTGGCAGTGGCGAGGGGCTGCGGGGTATAGTCATCGAGGATGGTGGAGGAGGAGGAGGACTCGAGGGTATGGAGGGAGGGTTTGGTGGAGAGCGGGGACGGACGGGGGCTCGGAGCGCGAAGGCCCGGAGACGGAGCGGAAGGGGAAGGGCATGGATGGGGGGTCGTCGGGAGCGWTGTCGGATTGTTGGGCGGGTTGTCGTTGGACATTTTATAGCAAGTGGCATGGATCGACGCAGGCAAAAAAAATAATAATTAGTGCACGACCAAGAAGTCCTCGGCCCCAAAAGCCCCCATTGTCAWAAGTGCAATATCGGAGTGCAGAGGCTCTGGGGGTCGANKTTTAGGCTTTAGATATGAGATTGGCGATTTCATNGGTCTTTGTAAGGAACGTGARCCTTCNANNTGAGCCTGGAAAAGCATCCGCGGCTCAGCACCTCTCCAACTTTCAACTCTTTTTTCCCTTCCTCYTCWTNNNNCTGCCCTGCTTCGCGCCTCGTTGCACGCGWWCAGTTCACTCGCCTGGTTCGAGATCTTGCGATGCGATTTAGATCGCCGCAAAAAAANCAAGGGCTGACAAGGGCAAATATCATATCAAATTCACCGATCGAACTATANNNCTGGCTCACCGTCTCTATGAGCGAACAGGAACGTTCCAACTTTTTATCAATAAATCGCCGAAAAAAATTATTAGTTCCACTACCACTAAGACTTTCACCRTAATTCCTCTAGATTCACCCAGTCGCCCGTCGTTCCTCGTTCGACGCCTCACCCGTTTCCCCCTCGTCAGWGCCTGCCTTATCTGGATGGGTCACCAGTCGTATTGCAATTGACATGGTGAGAAGCGCGTTAACGTTATAGAGATAATACCAATAAAAAAAATCAAAACCCAATGAGCCTTCTGAGACTTTGCCATGTGCGACTCGTCCATCCCCCAGATGAGGGAGACGATGGGGTAAAAGAAGCCGTACCGTGAGTATCATTTGCCTCTTCACTCGAAWCCCTTGRCTTAGGCGCATCCATCGGCGCATCTTTCTGAGGCACTCGGCCTTCAACGTCATCGGCGTATGCTTGAATCAGTTCACGTTGTCGGGCAGTCAGCGATCTGTATCAATCGCTTCAGTGCCTTTCGTAAAMCACACCCTGTCAGATGCTCACCTGGGAAGKTGCACAGAAAAGGTAACAAACAAATCCCCTTTAACGGCTTGAAACACAGAAGGGATACCACGGCCTTTGAGAAGCATTTCTTCGCCTTGCTGTGTCCCACCAGGAACACGCACGTCCACGTCCCCGTCAATAGTAGGGACCCGCACTCGTCCACCCAAAAGCGCTGTGTGCAATGGAATCTTCGCGGTGTGATACAGGTTGGGCCCCTGTCTGACAAAGGACTTTGAGGGTGCAACATTGACGCGAACTAGCAGGTCGCCATTGCTGTTACCCCGCAATGAGGCGTCGCCTGCCTTGGGTACTCGTATCGTCATGCCATCTTCAACACCTATAAGAGGATACGGGATGAAMCAATTCCGCGTATCTCGTGTAATTGATGATCACGCACCTGCGGGGATGTTCACCTCCACCGTCTTTTTTGTTCTCAATTTGCCCACACCGTGACAGACCGAGCACTCGCCACCCAGGGGGACGCTGCTTCCAGCCCCAGCACAATCTGGGCACGTACTAGCCATTCTGAAACCACTATCTATGACGAACGTCCGAGTTCCGGTGCCGTTACAAGTGCCACAACGCGATCGTTTGGCACCCTTTTTGAGACCACTACCCGAGCAAGTGTTGCAGTTGACGACGGGTGATATGTTCACCTTGCGGGTGACACCCTTGCAGGCATCTAGAAAGCTGATCCCGATAGTCGTTTCCAGGTCTGCGCCTCGTGTAGACTCTGCGAAACCGTGTTGACGACCTGCGYYGCCAAAAGCACCGAAGAGTTGGCTAAACAGATCCGAAGCCCCGCCACCTCCGCCGCCGCCGAAAGCTGCGCCAAAGTCGTGGAACCCCCCACTCCTCCCGAATCCAGAAAACGCATTGGGATCGAATCCTGGCTGTTGTGACGCCGACCCATACTGATCATACGCCGCTCGCTTCTGTTCATCCTTGAGGGTCTAATTCAAGGCACCGTTAGCTGAGGCGGTTAGAAGGGAAAGTCGTGACTGACATCGTAAGCTTCTTGGATTTCCAGAAACTTGTCCTGAGCACTCTTGTCTGGATTGGTGTCTGGATGATACTTCCGGGCTAACTAGAGACAACATTAGTCATGACATACAAGCGAGTCAAGGAGGCCGACGAACGGAGAAGTAGGTCTTCTTGATTTCCGCTTGACTTGCATCCTTCTTAACTCCCAAAACCTGGTACGGGTCCTTTCCACTAGAGCCRAGGGGTTTCGTGGAATGCAAGTAYCGCTGCGGATYAGGTCAGAGGGRGTTGTACGGACAGAAATTGGGATCTCAACTCGGTCTACAAAGCGTCTTCCGTGTACTATTTTGCGCCGGTTACTTTTTTCRAGATGATTAGGACATTTGAGAGAAGTAGATATGAAGCGCAATGAGTGKAAGGACTGCTTCCTGAAGCAYGAGTAGAAGRSTAGGYAGSAGGAACCCTGGGGAGGCACACGGGGAAGCATGAAGTTCGTCGGGAAGTATGACAAAAAATGACGCGCCTCGAAATTTCGGGCTSGTGTTTGTTCGTGCTTGGTTAGCCCCTGCGACGCGGTCACTCCGATTTATTGACCCTAGAAATGTGTCGCGCCAATCTGGCCCACCTTTATCTTGTTTTCACGACCTCGAGGCTCCCCAAGGGTAGTCATCCATACCACGAGCTCGCTACGCATTTCRAGAAAATGCTGACCACACGTAAAGGACGTTCCGGTGTTCTCTCAAAACGCATTCGCGACTCCACACATAACTGATCGTCCTCAGGCATGAACCGCTCTTCTTCAGTTCATGCGACGCCACCAATGGTGCAAACCGAATTTTTGGATTTCAATTAAAGCGCGACGGGTGGCCGATATTGGACCAGGGCTCCGTTTTTTGGTCACTTTTTCCTTATTTTTTCCTCAACGCACCTGACGGTTCACCCTGAGGCCTGAGTGCACGGTGCCTCAGCGTCGCTGCGTAGTGCTGTCTAAGGTCCCTTACCGACGTCATGTTGCTAGGATAATTCAAATTGCAAAAATCGGAAGAATAAACGAACGGTGCCTTCTGGGACGATAGGCTGGGCCTCCTTGTTTCCTGGACTCCAGAGCTGAACCCTACATCTGCGTGTCACTAGCTTGGAAGCTAATTTCTTCGTTCGCGCTTTGGCCGACGCGTGCCCCCCACCACGACTTGCCGTACGAGACAAGAATTTCGTCGCCTTTGTTGATGATACCCGAGCTCCGGATGAACATTCTCAATTCCTCACCCTCTTCTCGTGAATCCATGAAGACAGCGTTAGGTTTTGCTTGGACGCCACGATAATCATTAATGAATCGAGCTACGTTGCCCATGCGTTCAGCATCTATCCCGACGCTCAAACCATCTGGATATCGATACAAAGACAAATCGTAGTCCGAACTTGGGCGATCATCGCAGTGTATCTCCCCGATGTAATCGATGATACGGGTGCCAGGGGGGNATCTTTTTNCGTGGCGAACAACCCATATTGGCCACATGCAGGATGCGAAGGTGATGTGACGGTTCGAACCACCACCGAAGGAGATGGTTGAGCAGAACCAGTTCGCCGGTCACCTTGGATGAAAGAGCGGACGGTTTCTGGTACAGATTTATGGTAACGATATGAGTTGATGTACTGCACGTTTCCCGGCCAGTTTTTGGGTTTCTTTGTGAGCTCGGACATCGATGACAACCGTTTCGTCTGGGTGATGGCAAACCTGATAGATTATGCAAGCCTCTGCGTCGTGGGAAACTTTCCCCAAACATGAGGATCACACCTTTCATCGACATCAATTACAACGACCTCGTTTCTCTCATCTTGACTGACTCCTGGTACACCACACATTTTCTCCAACTCCAATGGGCCGGTCCTCAACCAAGTCGGTGGCTCGCGTATACTGTGACGTTAATTCCAGGTTAGGCCCGTCGTGGTACGAATATGGTTTGTCGTCCTATTTCTGGTAAGCGTGACTTGAGCGTTGACGGGAGCGTGCTTCAGACAATCTGCAGGTTCAGTGGGGTTCGCAGGATCACTATGAAATCGTTCGCAAGGTCGGGCGAGGAAAGTACTCGGAGGTCAGGAACACTCACTCTCGCTGGTTGCGCTGGCCTCATCGGTGGCACAGGTTTTCGAAGGGGTCAACATTGTAACAGAAGAAAAGTGTATAATCAAGGTCCTCAAGCCAGTCAAGAAGAAGAAAATTAAGCGAGAAATCAAAATCCTCCAAAATCTGGCGGGTGGTCCGAATATTGTTGCGCTCCTCGATGTCGTGCGCGATCCGGCCTCGAAGATTCCAAGCTTAATCACCGAATATGTCCACAACGTCGATTTCAAAGTTCTATACCCTCGATTCACGGATCTGGATGTTAGATTTTACATGTTCGAGTTATTGAAAGTACGTCGTGACATGAGGCTGGAGGCAGAGGCGCTTGCTGATGTCGTCTGACCCCCCAGGCTTTGGATTACTGTCACTCCAAGGGAATCATGCATAGAGATGTAAAACCCCACAATGTTATGATTGATCATGACCATCGCAAGGTTTTTCGGCATTTTTGTTTTCGATTTCCCTGTCTGATCCTGTTTCTGTAGCTTCGACTGATCGACTGGGGTCTCGCTGAATTCTACCACCCAAAAACCGAGTACAACGTACGAGTAGCATCGCGGTACTTCAAAGGACCCGAGCTCCTCGTAGACTTTCAGGAGTATGATTACAGTCTCGACATGTGGAGTTTTGGCTGCATGTTTGCTTCCATGGTACGCTACCCCTACAGTCGTGTTCCCCCCNTGCCCCTTAGGTCTCAAGCGACCCCACTAGATATTCCGCAAAGAACCTTTCTTCCATGGCCATGATAACCACGATCAACTCGTTAAAATTGCAAAAGTCTTGGGCACGGACGAACTGTATGCCTACACAGACAAGTACAGCATTCGTCTAGACCCCCATTACAATGAAATACTTGGCAGGCATGTTACGCTCATTCTTGGGGGTCGAATTAGCACCTTACATTGTCGCCCTTTCAAGGTATCCCCGCAAGGCTTGGACACGCTTCATCACCTCTGAAAACCAAAGATACATCTCGAACGAGGCCATTGATTTGCTTGATAAACTCTTGAAATACGATCATCAAGCCCGGTTGACTGCACGTGAAGCTCAAGCTCAGCCATATTTTGGTAACGTACCACGTTACTTTCACTTAATCGTATTCATCTTGCTCTCCAGACCCTATCCGATCAGCAGCTACTTCTGCTGTGAACGGGGAAAGCGATTCCGCTCCTTCGACTTGATTCGCCATCATAACCATATGTTCACATATCAGCATTCATTTACCCCCTTGGGAATCATTTTGCTTTCTTTGTATATGCCTCGGACTATAGATGCTGTTTAATTATCGAACTGCGTTCTGCGGCTCTCAAGTCACCTCACTGTCAAAACGCCTGAGAGGTCCCCCATTGGCAACGAAGTCGCTTCACGTGATGGCCGAGCTAATCGAGTGACGAGTTTAACGGCGCACGTAACGTACTATGTCTTCTGTCCTAATATGATAACACTAACCTCTTTGGCCTTGTCTGCCTTGTCTGCCACCGTCCAATGTTATTTTCTCGGAAATGGGCACCGACCTTGTGCTCTCCGGTTCCATCGCCCCTCTGGCGAGGCAAACCAATGTGGTGCTCTTGGTTACCTTGACTAGCGACGATCCAGTGTCCGATGTTCCTCATGGTTTCTCTGATTCTTCTTCTCTTGTGCATCATGACATGGCAGACTAAATGCAAAGCTGAAAGCTTAAAGACCACGGGAATTAGGAAACCCACAGCGGCTTTTGCACTCCCCAGAAAGCGCAGAGAGCCTCATGCTTGCCGTTTCCAGTTTTGCTGTCTTCCTTTGCCTCGTTGTCGTGTGCAAGGCCTTCGACAACGCTCGCTACGATAATGTGAGTCCCCCATCGCATCGTATCTAGCTTTGATCGTTCGATTAATTCCTGGTTTCCCTTTCCAAGGTGGCGGTGTAAGCACACCAGGTCGTACTTCCTAGCTCGTTCCCTTGACTAACACAATCTCTAGATACTGGGGTCAGAACTCATATGGAGCAGGGCATTCTGATGTTGCGAACTTTCAGAAGCCCTTATCCTTCTACTGCCAGGTACTATTTCCCTACTCCTTGGCCATAGTTGCCACTTATATCTACGGTGATCAGGACAATTCCATCGATGTCTTCCCTATCTCCTTCCTGAACGTGTTCTTCGGTACAGGAGGAGTTCCATCAATGAACTTAGCAAATGTGCGATCGTTGATACAATCTTATATCCTGCAATCAGTACTAAATGGCTATACAGACATGTAACAACGTTGACAACGCTACGTTTCCTGGAACGTCGATGCCAAACTGTGCAAGCCTAGCCTCTGAAATTACGACTTGTCAATCGAAGGGTAAGATTATTACCCTTAGCTTAGGTGGTGCAACGGGCTCTGTTGGTTTCCAATCGGATGCCCAAGCCACTTCTTTCGCGCAAACTATTTGGGATATGTTTTTGGGAGGAAACTCCGCCATTCGCCCATTCGGCCCTGCGGTGTTAGACGGGTATGCAGTCCTTCCGATCCTTTGAGACTATGCTCACAATGTCTTGGGATCGACAGGATCGATCTCGATATTGAGGGTGGCAATTCTGCTGGTTATACGGCCTTTGTGAATAAAATACGCTCTTTGGCTAGCGGCTCCAGCAAGAAGTGACCATGGTCGATGTATATTGTTGAGGCTGAACTGATACACAGATAGGTATTACATCACTGCGGCGCCCCAGTGCGTCTATCCTGACGCTGCTTTGAGTGGCGTACTCAACAGTGCGAGCTTCGACGCCATCTATGGTAGGTCCCATATCGGGCAAGATATACTTGATTGCCAACGACCCGGTTCTTTCAGTTCAATTCTACAACAATCCTTGTGGTCTGCAGGCGTTCAATTCGGCTTCGGTGGGCGTCATACACATTGGCTCGATCCAATCTTTTTACTCACCGTGCCCATAGAACTGGAACTTTGGTATCTGGTGAGTGTTCTTGGCTTAAGACCCGCCCTGTGCTGTCACTCGATTTAACCCCCATTTACGATGATAGGGATAACTGGGCACGCACAATCAGCCCCAATAGAAATGTCAAAGTCTACATCGGGGCCCCTGCATCTACTTCTGCCGCTGGATCAGGTTATCAAAGCCCAGATACGCTGAGTTCTATAGCTGTCCAGATGCGTCGAAGTTTTCCTTCTTTTGGGGGTATTATGCTTTGGGATGCTTCTCAAGCCTATGGTGCGTTTGTGTTCTCCAATCAATTTCACTTCCTTATGCTAACCTGCGTAGCCAACAACCGGTATGACAGGGCTATGAAGACTGCACTGGCCAATGCGGGGGGCACAGGCTTCCAATTCCCTGCGTGTTCCGCCCCCGCCTGGTCCTCAGGCACTAATTATCCAGGTGGATCGCAAGTCTCGTTTAGCGGGTAAGTCAATTGAGAAGCCGTTAACTTCCTATCTTTGACCTGTCCGTCAGGTACATCTGGCAGGTACGCGAGTTGCGAAGTCATGTATTTGGTGACCGTTAATGTCTCGTAGGCTAAGTGGTTTGCTTCTGGCCAACCCGCAAGCAACCCGAATGGTGACTGGAGTGCTAGTGAGTGTCTCTTATGCGTAGCTCGAGCCTTGCAAATAACATGAGGACGCATCAGTTAGCGCCTGTTCGGGGACTGGTACCACTCCGCCGCCATCTTCGACTGTATCCTCAACACCAACAACTTCGCCGACATCTCCTGGGGGAAGTTGCTCAGGAGTTTCTGCTTGGAGTGGGGGTGTTGCTTATACTGGTGGCATGCAGGTGTCCTATGGGTGAGCACCCCAACCTGTCCTTCTTTTTCGGACATTATCCAACCCAACTATTCAGTGGCCACATCTGGACCGCGAAGTGGTGGACACAAGGAGATACTCCTGGAGGTACGTACCTTATTCCTCCGCCAACCCTTCCAAAGAGTGGTCATTAACTGCGAAAGAAGGTGCTGCTGGGGTCTGGACGGATAATGGTGCATGTGTCAATGCTTTGCGACAGCAGGTCTCTGAGTCCCAAACTGCCCCCTCGACTAAAAGTACCTTTTCCAGGAGCTCTCGGTTCTTTTTGTCCCGATGAAAGCTTTCCCTCGTGCACTACATTATTTTTGAGGCTTTAACCAATTAAAGCTGACACGTATGAATTTACTGTATGAGGAAGCAACAGGAAGATGAGGTAGGTCATCCGAATTGCCCCATGAGACCTCAAGCATATGGATCCTTGTATATGTGCCGTTAAGCGATGTGTGATTCGAAGCTTGGATTGCGTGGGCGAGCCTTCGAACCTTCGAATAGGAGGCTATACTTAGAAGTAGTCAGCGCTTAGGGTCCAACTTGTCTCCACTACGTGTGCCGCACGCCTTTTGTCCCTCAGCTGATGCCGTCCTTCAGACTTCTGCCAATGATAGTCCTTCCTTATGCAAACCTTCGAATGCGCTACGTGTACAGTAGCCGCAAGACCAGTTCTTAAAGGAAATAATACTATTATAGCACGGCTTACTGACATAACTATAAGTACTTTCGACCAATCTACGGCCCCGAATGCTAGCACCGACTGCTAGTCATCCCGCAGTGCGGAGATCCTTCAGCTATGGCTCTAATAACAAGCTGGTGGTTACTGGTTGCTTTGGCAAACTGGCTGACGATGGCCTCTGCTTTCTCAAATGATCGGTCGGACAATGTGGGTGCAACCACATGAAGCTAGATTTCTCACTTACCCTTCCTTGGATCCAGCTCGCGGTGTGCGTCAATGAAGTCATCTTCAGGGTACACTGACTCAAACTACTCCGCTCAATAGCTATTGGGGCCAGGATTCCGGTGGAGATCAAGAACGGCACGTCCAGCTGTTCATCGTTCCTATCATGGCCCCACTGAAAGTCACGTTTGCCTCAGGTTATCCTTCTACTGTGAAGACGATACTATAGATGCAATTCCGTTGGCTTTCCTCTATGTCTTCTTTGGGAAGGGAGGTCTGCCCCAAATTGAACTTTCCAATGTACGTCTGAGTATCTTACCGCCGTCTAAACTGACTGGAGATGAGGCTTTCATGTTAGATATGTAGTCAATCAGGGAATGGAGCATTTAGAGGAACCAATCTCGCTGACTGCTCTTTTCTTGCCTCCGACATCCGTACATGTCAAGCCAAGGGTAAAATTGTTACCTTGAGTTTGGGTGGTGCGACAGGGAAAGTTGGATTCAGCAGTGACTCGCAAGCCCGTCAATTTGCTGAACAGATATGGGATCTTTTCTTGGGCGGTGGAAGTTCGTCTTCATATTTCTATGTATCTGAGTCTTCTTACTCACCGACTCGGATTCTGACACAGAGAGTGACACCCGGCCTTTTGGTTCCGCGGTACTAGATGGGTACGAGACTTCCAGTACCACCAATACCTTCATTGACTGCTTGACTAGGATCGACCTGGACATTGAATCTGGTTCGTCGGCTCATTATGCAGTATTTGTTAACAAGCTTCGTTCTCTCATGAATAACGGTGACAAACGGTTCGGCCTTTCATACTTCATCTCATTATCTGCCTGACGCTGTCAGATACTATATCACGGGAGCACCTCAGTGCCCATTCCCTGACGAGGCCATGGGCGGAACTATCAATGGGTAAGTGGATGCCTGAAAACATTCCAGCCGATCAGGGAGCCTAATCCATCCATGTCCTCAATCCCAGGGCACCTTTTGATGCCGTTTACGTGCAATTCTGTAAGCCTTCATCTTAGAGAACCACCGCAGCAACTGACATTAAATGCCCCTTGCAGACAACAATTTCTGCGAATCGTCTAAGCCAAAGGTGGGTCGTGGCGTGGTGCCGTCTTGATCTCAAATTAAACGCGTGTATCTCACCCTCAATCGATCGCATCACATGTAGGAATTCAACTTCGATGTTTGGTAAGTCTCATGAGAACCTCTTTTCATCTAAAGCTTCGCCATGCTGAGTTCCATGCTCGGTACAGGGACGAATGGGCCCGCAAACAGTCACCGAATAAAAACGTTAAAGTTTATCTCGGCGCACCAGGGTCTCCCAAGGCTGCCGGCGATGGCTACGTTGATATCGATACACTCAGCCGTATAGCTAAAGACGCACAGGACCGCTACCCTTCATTTGGGGGTGTCATGCTTTGGGACGCTTCGGAGGCTCGGTGTGAGTACTCTCTCTTCGCACGTACTCCATTGCCAACGTTGACGCTTCGTCCATATAGCCAATAACCACTTTGACCGCGCGATCAAGCAAGCTTTAGTGAAGGACCAGCCCAGCAGACCTACTCCCCCACCATCCACTTCCGCTGCTCGGCCGCCGCCTCCCCCTGCTTCTACTCATGCTCCGGCAACCACTGCTGCTCCTACACATGCCCATTCGGTTACCCCTGCTCCATCTTCTACAGTCATACCAGAACCGGAGATCCTCAGGCCCGCGCGTGGCAGGGTTGTTGCGCAAACAGTTATCCACCCCAATCTCAACTCTCGATTCTTCAGATTGTAACTATCAATCTAGACATGAGACAGATGTTTGCGATGAAAACGAAGACTTATTTGTTAACGAGGATCACTGATGGATGGTCTGTTACAGATGGTAATGATATTAAATTTGCCTCCGTCCATTTCTGAGTGACCTTCCATGTCAAGGAACTATGTAACACATCCAAGGGGCATTTAATGATACTCTCATCTACTGATGATAGAAACTTCACGTCTTATCGCGACTTTGATAGCACGATGTCTCACCTTTCAACTCAGTTACGTGAAGCATGTCGTACAACCACGGGTATCGATCAGCTTATCAAATTTCAGCTATTCACTCAAGCCTATTTTACGCCGTGTAAAACATCGGAATACAGTTTCGTACGTTGATAATCAAGCCGCGAGCGTTTTGGGACCCAAGGGCCGTATGAGGGGATATTATTGTGTTAGTTACAGTTACGCTATGCACCACATAGCATAACCTTCTCATTCAATCTGTGGGACAACCTGGGGGTGATCATCAGACGGAAATAATCATTGATAGATGCCCGATGTAATTGGCTCAAGACCTCGACGGTCCACCGGTTGCGGTAGCGTAAGCATCAGGTCCGCTGCGTGCCGTCGTGTGCCGTGTAAAGCCTCCAAAAATACAATCTGACGACTGGTGGTGAAACATCATGCATGCATCAGTTACGCCATTATCTTGGGCTATGTATAGACGCAATTAGAAATGCCTACTTTCGCGGTACTCAAGAAGATGGATGGCCTGACGGACGGATGATTAGCTTAGATGGCCACATTACCTAGAGTGAGTCTCAAGCTCTCAGACTCAAGTGCGTACCAAGGGCGTTCCACATGACACAGTTAATTATAGCTGACGAAAACGAGCTCAAACATACAAAGCGGAAACCGCCCATAAAGTGATGTCGTCCTCACACGATATGTCCCAAAATTCTACACCGGTCGAAGGAAATTCGGGAAAATCAAGGCTATAAATACGCATCCCAAGACAATTTCAGAGAATCGAGAGTTTGCCGAGGTAGTGCCAAGGAAAAGATGTGCATGGATTCAAGAGAAGGGTGGCTTAAATATAAAACATAGCCGGGTTCTAAGCTGTTAAAAGGCACACGTGCGAGATTGAGCTATAGAGACGGAGAGCGTGTTGCGGGTTGACTGTGGGACCTAGTGAAGTAATAGCGAAGTGGGGATGCATGCTTCTGAGACATTATCGGCGAGACCGGGGTCTCCAACGACGAGGGGGCGGTTGTGTGGTAGGAGGATCCAGTAAGCTATCTGGCGAAGTATTGTCACCAGGTGGGTTGTTGTTGGTCTGGGCGTGAGTGGCACGTCTTCCTCGTCCTCCTCGATTCCGCTGTCGATAATACCCGGAACCACGACCGTGGGTTCGAGCGAAGGGACCATCTGCGCCGTGTCTATTCAAAGGTGCTTCTTCCAAGGCTTCTTGGACAGTGCTATTATGATGCAGAGTTTGATCCTCAGCATGAATCATGGATATTCCAGACTCATAGTTATTTTGGGAGAGAGAAGGACCGGGTTTGGCCGGCCATTCTGGGTTCGTGGAGGACGGCAAAGATTGTCTTGGTCTTGGCGGATTACTTCTGACGCTAGTAGCATAAGTCCTTGAACTAGGTGTAGCGGCAGATCTAGAATAAGAACGGGATCCGGGGAAGAAAGGAGAGACGAGTAATGATGACAAGGACGGCGGATGAGTAGACTGAATTGTTGTTGAAGAGGGTTCCTTGCCACTCGGCTCTCTGGGAACCTTGGGAAGTGGAGGAGGTCCGGGGTCATAATCTGGGTTCCATGCATGCCACTGTGCACCAGATGGTTCACAGAGCCGGCTTCTAACGCAATCAAAGGTGTAGTAAACACTTTTCGGAATCTTGGGCATTGACTGCGCCATTTGATTTAGCCGATTATAGAGAGTTAAACCAGCGTGGGCATCATTCGCTGCGTCTATAAGTGACATGAGCTATCAGAAAAGGGAATTTGGAGAAAGAGTCTACCAACATTCCAGTTGAGCATCGGAAAGCTTGGCTTCCCAGTTACTACGAGTAATTTTGCCCTTTGTGAGAGTCTCGTTTTCATACTCTTCGACGAGCCTGGCTAATCCGATTGGCGCGGAATATTTGCCTTTCCAGCGCGCATTATCGACGGACCTAGCCATGAGAGACAGGTCAACACAGTTTCGCGTAGAAACGCGATGGTCCTTGAATAGTTTCTGAACATCATCTATATTTACACAGTTTAGTTCATTTACCATTTCATACAAAAGCGCTCGAGACGGGCTAACTCTGTATTCCAACGCCTGTTTTGACTACATCCGGGTTTTCGAGGAGCTGAGAAAGTTTCTCAGGAAATGCTAGAATCGCGCGAACAACGGTGAGAGACAGTTACAGCAGATGGAATGAAGGCAAATAATGAACATACGCCTCATAGAGCTGACTTGAAACAGTAACACGCTTTCTGGAGTGGCTAGTTGGATCAAGGCAACAGGGTTCTCGGGCGTTCCTTTGGAAAAGACAGGTTTCCACTCTTGATCGAAACCAACTACCGAGAGAGAATGCAAGCGGTCTATTGCAAGATTTGCGGATTTTGCATCGCGCAAGTAAAATAATTCGGGACTGGAGGTCCTTTTGCGCCAAGAATACAGGACGGTTGGCCGTGGCGGTGGTGGAGGAGGGGGCTCTGGAACAGGCTGAGCAATTGTAGAAGGGGCAGTATCGGTGGCGTCAGTGGGGGACTGAGCCGGTCGGCTGGAAGAGGCATCTGTGTCTGACATTTGAGTGCGGTCGGCAAGAACAGAGTATCGGCGTTGTGAGCGCAGGGAGATCAGCAGATACCGAATGGAATTGTGGCTGGATGTAACATAGGACAACAGCTTTGGTGATTGTTGTGGACGATGGCGAGAGTGCGTTTGTGGTCGAGGCCGACGACGACGAACGTGTCTAGCAGGCTGCGGAGGTCGTGGTGGTGGTGAAGAGTCAAGTTGAGTGTTGACGCTGCGAGCAGTCACTGTGATAAGATTGGCAGGGAATTACATAAAATTATGTAATCGTGAGCTTGAATCTGATTGGCTGCTATTTGGGGGCACGGTTCCGTCCCAGGAGGTGGAATTTTGCCACGGGAACAGAATTCCAAGTAATACCAAGCTTATCCTCTTACCACCATCATGTCCACCGAGTTCGTCGTCGTCGCCGTCGTCGTCAGTGGCAGCGGCAATCCACGCAAGGCTGGTGAGTAAGAACCGGGTTAAATATACTCGTTCTCTCACCACACCCCTTCCGTTCCTCGTTGCAGTCGAATGGGAATCATCCATCCCTCTGTGCTATTCCTGGAGTGCCAAGACAAAGATCAAATTAGGATTTCTTGGCCTCTACCTACACAAACCTTTAAGAAATCCCCGATGCTCTTGCATTCCTCTGTCTCTCCCCTCCATTTCCGTCCCCGCTAATCCGCCATCTCTTCCTCCCCCATCCATCCTCCCACCATGCACGACCCAGAAACCCAGAGACAAGTAAGACACTTGGTCTCCTCGGCTACAAACACCCTCAACCAGGTAACTATCTGTCCTTCCTCCCCCCGAAACCCGCGAAGAGCTGACATTCCCATCTCCCCAGCCACCCCCACCATCACTTCGCGAAATTCTCGCTGCCTACAATTCAAAAGGCGATGGTGACCGGGACATGCTTCTCGCCATGCTCAACGCAAAGGCTGCCGAGGATCAGGTCGGTTGCGTTGTCTACCTGGCATCCTCATTGTACTGACAGTATAATCCAGCGACTTGCTTCTACTGCTTCTCTCCACCGCACTATGATCGAAATATGTCATACAACTTCTGCCTCAGAACAGCTCCCATCACTCACGAATCACTACTACCCGACTCCCCACTTCACCCATTCGCCCCCTCTTCCCGAAGAGAAACCTTATCTCTCACCCCCGCACCGTAGTCATTCGCCATACCAATCCTCTCGGTACTCCTCTCGGCACGCTCCAGAATACCATCACCGCAGCTCCCAGCCTTCTCGCAAGCGTCATCGTCGCTCTTCGGCGAGCCCCCCTCCAGCACCCTATGATTCTCATTTACTTTCTCAGTCCGCACCTCAACACCACGATCGACTACCTCCCTCCCCGTACTCCTCCCCACGGAGTGATTCCTTAGAGTACTCCCCACGTTCACGTGCTTCAATGGCAATAGGCTCTTTGCTGTCGACTAGTGGTCCTCGGCGAGACCAGTCTAGCGAGGAAGCTTCGCTAAACGGCCATTCATCCAATTCCGAGGTGCCTCATCAGAACCAAGCCGTTTCCGCGTAACGTATCCTCCCCCTCGCCGCTTTAATCACCACCAATTTGTACCGAGCGTCTTTGTCCCATATGTACACAATTTCTTGCCTAGTCTTTCGAGCACCCCAAGCCTTTCCTCGCATGTGTTGTATAGTATGAATCCTTTGCTTGCCACGGTATCGTCCGATTATCACCCTCCTTTGTTTCCGTTATGTGCTAGGTGCTTGTGTACACGATGCATGTATACTTGGAATTTGCCTGTTGTCCATTATTCCCCTGTCTATTTAGATCGTCGCACATAAGGTATTTATCCTCCCCTGCCGTCTACGTATACCTCGAAATGAAAAACCCCCATGATCCGATTGCCAGCGAATTGAAACTAAAAGCCAAGACTGTCCCCCTTTACCCGTTATCAATTATCATGAGTAACATACAGAGCCAAGCTGTTCATCCCCAGGTCGAGGCCTATGTCAAGGCTGCTTGGAAGTGAGTTATTTTTAGCCTTTGATCGGGTTTCGGAGGTCTCCCAATGACGTGATGCGACCAGGTACGCCGGACTTCGCTCCTGACTGGGTTCAGGAGTGTTCATAGTCTTCCGTTCGTGATGTGCCGCCTCTCAAACTCTCTTCGAGAGCTTGACAAGTGCTCTTCCTG
>JAPEVF010000181.1:0-17522 GCA_029747585.1 Pleurotus djamor | reverse complement strand
TATATACCTTGAATCTGCTTTGCAAGCGCGTGCTAAAAATACAGTCACTTAGTTTAAAGATGGYCAYCTGATAGACGCTGNTGATTATTATCATTTAAACTCTATATTTACTGCAGATATCTCCATCGACGTTTCCTCGGGCGGTGCGCTTCGAGGATCGCTGAATATAGCTGGTATAACAGGAACGTCTGAGATTTGCCCCGTCGAACTCATTTTCGGGAACGCTGAACAATTACAGGGGCTTTTGGACACGTGCTCGGACACGTGATGTACGTGTTATGTTTCAACGGCCAACAGTCGCTCAGTTTGCTCCCGCTCCATCAACTTCAACTCATGTTCTTACCGCCGTCATGTCGGACGATGAATACGATAACGTACCCGACCTGTTTACTCATATCGACTTCGACGCAATACCTGAACTCTCGCCAACCTTCGATTCTACCAATACGGACAGCCAGGTTACTCGGATCGGTTCACCTGCATCGTCTGTATATTCATGTGATGAAGACGAAATGAACCCCGCTTTTTTGGAGGAACTGGACGCGYTGGAGGAACAGCTCGTACATGGTCCTCGTGAGTCTYGGATCCTTTGATCTTGTCTCGGTTYGCTAATAACWTCGCTTAAGCCTCTTCCGCCGCSACTTCGAGTCGTCTATCAAATGAACAACCAAGATCATCCCTTGGTATGCTTAATTGATAACGAGRTGATACTATTATCTGATGTCTATKCCCATTCGCYAGCCCGAAATGATCCTCAAGGATCCAATAACCGTCCTCAAACATCCGCCACTCGTACGTCGATTTCCCCTTTGACACCGGTCCCTCTTTCTTGATSACTTGYAGGTTCCGACAYTGAGGCTYGCAAGCAGATCAGCCAACCCCCAAAATTTCTAGGCTCTAAYACCACYACWCGCAAGCGTGGCCTGTCATCGGTCTCAGCTAGCTCTCCGCGGAAGAGAGACAGGAAAGGAGATACGACCACCTTTGACGTTGAAACACAAGTCGCTGAACGTGTCGCCAAGTACTTGTCAACTTTCCAAGATGAATTMACCTGCCCAATGTACGTCTCTGGCCTTGAGTAGTTACTCCATGGGTCGCTGACCGTCTCTTCTTCTCTGTCACAGATGTTGTGATTACTTGTACGTGAAACSAGCYCCCATAATGCAATCCTCTAACGACAGTACGGTTTGGCTGATAGTGCGGCAGCATATATGAGCAACCCTTGCGGGCATACCTTCTGTGGAGAATGTGGATGGTTGTGGATAGAGCGGTGTCATGTAAGTTCGTTGTGAACGTGACTGCTCATATCTGCGTATTCACGTCACATCTCAACTAGAACCAACTTCCAACGTGTCCGGTCTGTCGTACAAATCTTACGGAGGAATCGCCTATTTTGCCGAATRTCACTGTRGACAATACTGTTCAGAAGCATCTAGAAGCTTTGCAGGARAATGGAAGTGAAGAATGGCAGTCAGGAGGGAAGATGATGAAGGAGTGGCTYGCGAAGAAGGAGTGAGTAACTCAGTAACCCTCCACTCGAGCTCCAAGCCTTGTCTGACACTGGRTATWTTTCAGACGCTGGAAAAGGTATATCCTAGGGATCATGCAATCCGTGTTGGCTCGGCGACGACGYAATSCCATTGCTGCTACTATGACCCGTGGTGCGGGCACTAGGGCTGCCCCCTTGGAGGTCGTGGAGGTTGAGACAGATTCGACMGATGATTCAGATTATGTCCCRGACCCAGACCCAGATATGGACCTSGCCGTCGCCAATGCTCGGCTGAGGARCTTCAGGCGAGTGGACAGTTCGATTTTCTGATGTATTCCCTTGACCTTGTACCTGTTGTACCTTGTATTACTTTGTGTTACTTTGAGTARGTTATTGATGGCTGTATGGATGCACTCTATTTCGGAAATAGGAGGCGCTAATTCGCTAATTGGACATGCTGCAAGAACGCATGTAAACAGCGTGTAGATACTAGACCACCCATTCCTCTTATCGTATCCACCACCATGGCGATTCAGTTCAATCCCTCCCTAGGGAAGACGACCAAGATCCAAGTGCCCATAAGCAACGACGGTGTCGTCCGACTCCGTTTCGTCGCTAGCGTGGACGCCGGCGAGTATGAGCGACTTGAACGCCGGGGCGTCCAGGTACAACTTTGGTCGGACATCCCTGCCATAGGGAGCGGACGATACACTGGACAGTGGGGTGACATTACCTTTAAACGCGAGGCTGAAAGTACAGTCGCGCAGAAGACGAATGGTACCGCTGATGAAGGCGTGGTTCACCTCGACACGAGACTATCCGACCACGAGGCCTCGGACGATCAGAACGATGTTGTTCGACTCTCCTTCGAGACGGACGTTCAACTTGCTGGTCCATCGACGCTGGAAGTCGTTGGGAAGTGGCAGTTTTCGTTCACTTACCGGCTTGTTGGTGCCTCCGGGGAGATCACTTGGCTAGGTCAATTCGGCAACGACGGTGTGCTCGTACTGAGCTCGGAGCCGCCTGTTACTCCGATTGAGAAACGGGTTGCTGATGAACATGGTGCAACTGAATGGCTTAGACTCGGTCAAACGTCGAAATATAGCGTTGCGGCTATTTCGAAGTCAGGGTGAGTTGAATCGGTAGTTTGACTTTGACGAGGAATTTAGTCGTTGAACAACGATCTTACAGATCCTTGTCGTACTTTCCTCATTCCGGGGACGTCGAAGATGCCAATATGTTGCTCCTCGTACCGCGCATTGAACCCCAAGATATCCTACTGAATCCCGCCTTGTTACTCAGCGCGTCTTCGCCAGAATCAGGCTTGTACATTCGGGGCAACGACTACGCCCTTTCTGTGCGAGCCCCGTTAGGACTGCATACTATCGAAACCAGCATTAACAAGCCAGGATTCCAACATGCCGTTCACAAAATATTGGCGTCTGGTTTCCCGGATGCACTCCGAGTCGCCAACGCCGGTTCGACCCAAGACGCCGCTAACGATACCTTGGTTTTGTCCTCGGTGTCTAACGTCACACCCACACAGGTCATCGTCGTACCTGCACCCGGCGCCTCCCAGTCCATCGTCACATTAGATACACAACAACTCTCTTCCGTGCTCCCGAGTGAAACCGAGCAATTCGTTGTGTACTCTCCGTCGACTGGTGCCGCCGCCCTTCTACTATGTAATCGCGAAGCCCGGAGTCTCAAAATTTCTACCGACTCTACTGGTGCAGTGCTGCTTTTCTCTGCAGCGTACGCTGTACCCGGTTCCTCTGAAAAAGATAACACTCCGCCTGTATTTGTGTCATTCATCACCGAGCACACGTTCTCCTCATACGAGTACGCTCCGGATGTATTGCCCACACCGCCGCCGTCACCAAAACGCGCACTCGAAGCAAGTCTCTCGATCGAGTCCGCCTCGTCTTCGTCCTTCCCGCCCGAATCTGACGCCCTCTCGCCATCCACATCGAAATCTTCTGATTTCACAGAGTTGACTACGTCGCTTTCCAATACATCCGACCTTTCGTCCGTTTCCGCCTCTTCGTCACAGAGTGATAATCAGCTACACAAGGGTCTGTCGGTACAACCCCTTACCGTGCGCCATAGTCGCGGGATGGTGGTTTCGTGCATGGGCTTGTTCGTCCATATGGCGAAGGTTTTCATCAAGAGTGTGTTTTGTAGGGTTTTCCATTTGATTTTTGGGCCGTCGAGGATGGTTTCTGCTAGGTCTGTTAAGAGGGTTGAAAAGGAAAAAGCGAAAGAGGAGACGAAGCAGAGCCTTCCAGAGGTTGAATACGAGGAAAAACAGGAGGTCTATACCCCGTCGGGAGAGCTGCCTACGATTGAAGAAGAGGTTCTGGATACGAATGCGACGTCGTCGCCTGCTGAACCTGCCGCTTTGCCGCCTACGATCCGCCGTGTCACGCATATTTGCTTCGACGTTCAAGCTGGAAAGAACTCTTTCCTCTCGACAGACTCGAGCAACATCTTCATCACACAGAACGGCCAACCGGTAAAAGTCTACGCAGATGGGCTTGTCGCTTCGCGAGAGACGGCGATGCAGAAGTTGGCGTTTGATTTGGATGTTTCTGGACGTGTAAAAGTGCGTTTGGCGTGATTTTGTATGTTTGTTTTGTGTTTTGTGTTCCATTTTTTCTACTGTAGGTGTATGCGTATGCGTATGGACAATTGTATGTAGATATATGTTGTACCTCTCTCCATCCTCTGTTGTATGCATCTGTGTAGTAGGTAGTACTTACTGTTGTAGTTCGCAGGCGATCCCATTTGTATATCACATCCTGCAAGTGTCTGAAGACTGAATTTAGTCTTGTACATCAATGGTGGCTTGGTCTTGTCGTCGTATTTGTTGCGATGTAGCACGGGCGACAATGTCGTCAAGCATCTCAGGTGGGAGATCGTACTCGTAGCCACGGACGACGATAGCGTAGGTCGCTACATCAAATTGAAAATTTGGCGTAGATTCGAGTTTGGGGAGAAACCAACCGTCTTCGATCTTTTCCAGAGAGTTGGCGGTAACGGCTTGTTTTTTGGAGAGCTCTCGGACGTATGGTGTGAAAGCCTCGAAATCAGCTTTGCAGTTGCGCACGAAGGTGCAAACTTCCATGGCGTGCTTGCGACCACCGCGCTGCGACATGGCGGATATGGATAAACGCATTAGTTCACCGGTGAGGTCGGAGAGGCCGAGAAGATAGTCCGATGGTGTCACAGGGAAGAACTAGTTTGGGAAAGCTGGTATCAGAGACCTGTGCACGTAAAAGTAAAGAAGGACGCTTTAACTGGAACGCCATTATCGTCTGATAGGGAGCGTTGGACTTCCTTGAGCGGTATGAGCGACCAGTGTTCGAGGAAGTAAGCGAAGCTCAGTGCTTCGATGTATTCTTGCAGACCTGGAGAGACTTGTTGCTGATACCGCCAGTAGTGATCGCCGGCTAGCTCGTTACGAAGGCCGGCATAGATGGTTTGTATTTCCTTCAATTTGACAAATCCTGTAGCAGCCGCAGCCGCGAGCCCTAACTTGTTCGGATCGGCCAGGGATTCTAGTGCGAGACGATGGAGAAGAAAGATAATCTTTTTGGACAGGGCGGTGATGTCCCGACTGGCCTGCCGAGGAGAGTTGGACGATGAGCTGAAGCGTTGGGTGATGCAGTGAATGGAAAGACCTTTATGAGACGCTCCCTTCTATCATAATGACTGTCGAGATCGTCTCTGAAGGAGGTAAAGGAGGAACCAGTGGTGGACATTAACAGTGATGGCGGTAACCAAGGGGCGTGCCGATCACGTGGCAAGTTGCATAGTTGCTACGCTTTCAAGTTTGTCTGCTCCTCCCCTTCATCATCATCGCCGTCCCCGTCCTCCTCGCTGTCGTCGTCGTCGCTGCCCACAACGATGGCGTTTGCTCCTAAGCCAGGCTGTCCAATGTGCAGCATCGTCTCCACCGCTACACATGCGCCCTCCAACTCACCCCGCTCGCCGTCATTTCCAATTGGCTCGACCCAGCCAGAGGTTTTGTGGAGAGACGAGAACTTTACGGCCTACAGAGAAAAGGCAAATCCAGTCTCGAGCAAGGGCCATGTTATCATTGCCTTCAAGTGAGCCGCTTGCGTTTCACTCATCGCTGTCTTTTCCGGACTGACTTGTCATGTTTTGCCAGCTTGCATGTGCCATCGCTGTACACTTTGGTGCGTCAGCATTAGAAGGCCTTATTTTTTCGTAATATTTATGATATGATTACAGTCTTCAACGGACTTGCCTCTGCTCGTCAATCTTCGCAACTTGGCGCATCGGCTCCTCACATCTCTCCTTCCCCCGNAGTTCCCCGCTCCAGACTCCCCAGCCAAGTAATTTCTATCCCTCGCCTCCCANGCGCCAGCCTGCAGTCTCCGTCAGCAGCCACATTCCTTACCCCGACCACCTCTTCATACGGCCGTCGATCCCATGACGCCCCTCCACTCGCCCGCCATCCCATCTCAGACACCCCTTCAGGCACACACAGATTTCCACATCGGCTTCATTACTCCGCCTTTCAAAGACACGAAGATACCTGTCACAGACCACCTCCACGCCCATGCATACATCGGGCCAGCTGACCTAATGGGCTGGTGGCGGGGCGTCGCTTACTCTTCAATAGCTTGGTACACCGTTGATGATTTAATTGCAGAAATAAGGTAGGCTTCTCTTCGTTTCGCTTCGCCGTTGACTGGATCACATATTGAACCGTCCCTTTCTTCTCCTTTTCTTCCGTCTAGGGAATCTGTTTCAAACAACCGGATAAAGTCAGGGTACGAAAACCGTGGCCCAGCGCCAATCGACCTCGTCCCAAGCGCCGGCGCTCGATGCGGCAACGCCGATGGAGTAGAAACATCGGAACCAGGTCTTTCGCAACCTGATGCAGACTTGGAGGAAGGACAGAGCACTTTCCCAGCCCTGATGAGAAGGCCGACGACCCCTACTATACTCGAGCCTCAAAACCGCATACCCAGCCTTAGCGTATGAGTCCAAGGATTCTTAAATACGACACGGATATATACCTGTTATAAGTATTAGCCTTCACTGGATGATCATGGCTTCTTTCACCTGGCCTCTCCGCCTAATCCGATTCAAACCCACATGTTGGCCGCCTTGGACTCTTTCCCGTAGACATAGCATCAACGCTAATGATCATTCATTGCATATATACCAACCCTTGTCCTTCTTTAGGCTTTAGGTAAACTGCCAGTCCTGTAGTATTGAATTCAAAAAGGGACTTTGTAGGGCTGAGGCACAATGAGCTCGAAGCTCATATTAAGTATTCGAGTAACTATTGTATATACACACGGTTCCTATCCCATCTATGAAATCATTATTCAGTAGCATCTGAGTATCATGTAGGTACATTATACGGCATTGGGTTCAGCCCTCGAGACTGCTAGGGTTCCCAAATATCTACGCATCTGTAGAAAAAAAAGAAGGAAAGAGTTTCAGCGCAACACCGGCTGCGCTGACGATGCGATGCTTACAGTATGATGATCCGGTGAGGAGTGTTGATAAAGCGATGAGTTGATCTTCGTCAAACTTCTTACAGTCTTCATGCCATGTATCTTGATGTGTCTTCTTGAAATTGCTCGCACACTTCCTCACCGTGGTAGATATCGGGATCTATAACACAGACACCGGGGCGTTTACGTTGAGAAAACGATCATCACGGTACGAACGAAAAAGAAAACCACGCACCGGGTCGTATGTGTGCTCCGCAAGAACATTAGCAAGGAGCTCAGGCATCCACTTTTCTACCGTGTACGGGTAACTGTCCACCAACGCGCATATTCCTAGTATCGCAGCATGACGTTGTCGGATAGCCTTGTTGTAATCAGGTGATTGGCGTTCGGGGATGTAACTGTTCTTCGCGAGTCGGATAAAGCGGTCCTACAAGGGGGAGTGTGGGATCAACGGACTCGTTATCAATCAGACGAACGGGGATAGAGGAACCAAATTGTGGGTGTTGGGAAGCAGAGATACGTGCACGAATTACAGCATCCGCGTTCCGCTGCCCAAGTTCGTGGATTTGGTATTGAAAGACAAAGAGAAGCCTTCAGAACGCCACAGGGATAGACGCGAAAGAAGGAGAAGAGCTGGGCCACGATAAAGGGAAGAAGAAGCCGTACCTTCAGTGTGATGACACTACGCCTTGGGGAGAGGCGGAGTATACCTGATAATGTTCTAGAGGATGTACGAGATCTTAAGCGTCATTGACACTAAATCAAGGGAAATCTACTCACGTAGCCGCCATTTGTCGGACCTCAACGATTTCATCGTCGAGACAGCGGCAAAGAACCTAAGGCGATTTATTCTGATTCAAATCTCCAGGATAAGGACCAACACAGTCACGCACCTCCAAGATCTCCACCACCTTGGTCTCAGTGATCAAAGGTACTTGGCGGAAATAGAAAACTAGGAACCAGATGCGTTAGAGGTCGGGCAGAAAGTGGGTAGAAGCATGCCCACAAACCTTGAACGAGTGGCAGCGCCTTCAGGCGAACTCTCCAGGACTACGACGTGGGAAGCGAAGTCAGTATCTGATAACCGTGATAACGGTATACGCACAGGTGAAGCTTGGATAGCTTCGAACATCGCATCCAAGATGGGGTTGATGAGGGGGCGAGGTGGAGTGACACCACACATCCTGACTAACAGCATGCTGGCTCGCGAAGACAGTTCGTTGTTGTCGTTCACTGAGGAAGATCAACCTGAGATGAGAAACAAGGCAAACTGATCGTTCATGTATACAGACCTTCCGCGAACCGGAAGAGTTCAGGCTATCAGAGCGATCCATGAATATGGAACGTGTTTAGAGATTCGAAAAAGAAGGCACATACCATTAAAGGCAGGATGTAATCGAAGACAGATATGGCATGCGTATCGTGAATCGACTGCCAAAGCCACTTGCAGACAGTTACGCCAACCCTGTGGAGTGTGATGAGAAGATGTTCATGGTTGTTCTGGTGACTCACCGATCATAAGTGGACTGGAAAGCGCGAGCGCCGGGCAAACGAAGCTCTCGCCACTCAGCAAACTTTCTAACTAACTCCTTGATTCTCTCCTTGTGGTAGTAGCCCCGCATACTCATTATGTCATAGTCAATGGGAAGGATGCGACACTCCTTCACGAAAGATTCCACAGTCGGCAGGGAAGGTTTAGGTAGCCACTGAAGAAGGTTGAATTATGAGGTAAGTCAAATACACGGATGCAGATGCAACAAACAAACCTTAATCTTCGCTGAGAAGGCCAGCATTTCCCCAACGTAGGCACGGACCTAGAAGACGGTAATCAGGTGACACATGGTCAACGAGTGTAGCAAACCGAACTCACATCATCATGATCGTTGCTGATTTCTCGCCAGTAGTGATTCATAATCCCGTCTGCCCATGGCGTAAATTTCCAATTGAGTTCCGAGTAAAAGGCGCGGAAGGGCGATAAGATCTTGATGGCATCGAAAGAAGATTCACCGCCGAAGTCTTTGGATTTAACCTCGCTAACTAGGAAATCGACAAGGGGCTGAACGCGGCGAGGATCCTTCTTGTAGAACATATACTAGATACGCCGTCAGGGACGCAGGCGCGGCAAAGAAGAGCTTGCGTTACCTCAAGGAAGGAGACCCAGATAGTGAGGGTGTCAGATAAGATGTTTTGTTTGAATATCTTAGGGATATAAGGAGAGAACCATTTCCATAGTCGTTTTTGTTTCTCTAGAGACCAATGCTTGGAGCCTGTGAAGATGTTGCAGGGATGAGGACGGGTTGGATGCCGTACGGGGTAACTGACCGTTGAGAACGCCTGCTAGAAGTTCAGCGGCTGCGCGTTGTTTATTCTGATCTTTGTCCAGGATAAGCTTGGTGAGTTGAGGTTTCAGCACTTCGAGAGGCTCATCTTCCATGACCTGGACTATATGCAGACTGAGGAGGAGCGTCTAACGAAAGAGCTGAGAGAGCTCACAAATTGACTTGACGCAAGAAACATTGTCTTGGGTAAGGGTAACATCGTCGGTTTCTTCAGCATAATATGTAATGAGATTCTCCCAGAAGTTCGGATCCATAGCGGCATCGCGAAGTACGGAAATGGCTGGTTCGCTTGGTTTATCCCAGGGTTTGAATGTGGACGTTGATGGGTGTGGCGAAGAGTATACGAAAAATCGACCGGGCCATGAAAGCCAACCTGGGGGATCCGAATCACGGAAAGACCTACTCGCTTATCAGCTAATTGCGCTGGAATAAACAGCGGGAGCCAACCTGTTGGGCATGTCGGGTAGAGGACGGCAATATTGGGCCAATACTTCCAAGGTGTAGGATTGAGAAGGGTTGTTGACGGACACAATCTGCTTCAAAGGGTTGTGGTTACGGCCAAGAACGAGGTCAACGGGACCGTGACTGAACGTTCGAAGCTTTAGGTTTCTAAGCGTTTTCATCACTGCGCGTTGGGCATACTGGTAGTTCAAAACTGTCAGGGACTGTGGTCGACGGTCTGAATAGCTGGATTCTTACATATCGCTATAGACGACACAACATTAGCAATGGATGATTATATCGAGAATATCGCGCGAACTTACGACATTGGGCTGATCGTCTGCCGTGCTATCAAGGAAGTACTTCAACAGTTTGGGATTCAACGGTACGTCCCGTCGGCTAAGGGTTCGAAGGCACCTGACGGCGGCGATGGCATACTTCCAGTGAGTATCGTCGGACTCTCCGACCTCTAGTATTACGGAGGTCTTCACGTTTGTCAGCGCGATAACGTGCATAGGGAAGGAGACTGACCGCTCGCTTAATCCCGTCATTTGCTATATTGATGCGCTTGATCCTTTGCACCGTGCAACGGTTGACCACAGACTTCGCAGAAGCATCATAAGGAAGGAGTACTTTCAGTTCTTGAACGGCTTTATCTAGAATAGGGTTTCGTGTGTCGTACACAACAAACGAGGGTTCAGTAAAGCTTCCTATGCCTATGACGTAGTCAGTATGCAATTACATTTGTGAAGATAGCAGCGAACGAACATCCATCTGCAACAGCGGCAACAGCATCTTGGATTGAAGGCTGAACAAATGTCAGCTCAACGTTCAAATCGTGACTGACCACGTGAAGACCGACCTTTTCATTATGTTGACATCCGAACAGATGCTGGAAGAGCTCCGCACATAGCCTCGGTTCTATGAGAAGGTTCAACGAGCAACAAAGAGCGATAATCAGGCTGACGATTACCTGTGACAGCATATTTGCCGAAGGAAGAAAGATGAAGCGTCCAAAGGGCACCTTTCATCCGATCATCGTCCGTCCCAGGCTGCAGAGCCTTGTACAGTTTGGGCAAAGCCCTGCGACGAACGCCATCATAATACTTGAAGGGTACTTAGCAGCTTCTAGAGATACGTTAGATAGACTACATACAGAGCATAGGGCGTCCAACAAAGACTGGCTTGATCTGAAACAGGCAATTAAGTTTAGTACGCAGAGGGCGTGTTTAGACGCTAGACGCACTGTCGTATGGTAGCATACTGCCACATGCACCAGTCGGTGACATCATCAATTAGTTTGTCCTCGAGGGGCCCTCGTAGACGCTCTATTGTGTTCCATCGTAGCCTGGCTGAGTTATAATACCTGAAGAATCCTCAGATACACGCAGAATAGAGGGAAGACTGTTTATACCTGGCTTTGCGAACCCAAACTGCTCGGGGCCATACTTTCTGGCCACCATATTGGCGAGCGATATTGGCCTCGTTTGTATGTTGCTCATGGTTCACATAATAGCTGGAATGGTGTAAAGGTAGAACAGGAAAAGAATGCACGCTACGTACCTGTCTCTGCTATCGCCATATTCGAGCATGTAGGTGCGAATGGATCTGACCTTGTCAGGGCACAATGTGAGTGAGCAAATATTGGCGTGAATAAGTGGACATACAAGCATATTAACTGCATCCACAGTATTCTCTTCTCCTTGCTGAAGAAGAGCCAATGAAGCATTGTGCAGGAACCATCCGAATCGTCGTCTCAGGGTTGTGATATATCGATGACGAGGATCAGAGGGGTCCGTCAGAGAGAACCCTGCGTTTAAGGGGTCAACGAAACCAATCATCTCCGGTATTTCGTCCCTAGAGCAGACAAACAGTTAGGAGCATGATAATAGAAGCATATGGGGACTAACAGGATGTCACTTCCGGACACCATACTTCGAACATCTTCGGCACGGATATCATCCCTGGCAAACGTAGGAATTCCGGAGAAGGCGTTGCGAACAAAACTCAGATGCCTACAGAAACGTATTGGCCAATGTCAGTGGTGGGTGGGCGAAAGCACCTACCGACAGAGGTCATTGCGCCAAACTGCATCTTTCATGGTACCTGAAAACAGCTCAGAGCCGCCGATGAGGGGGGACGCGATGACTTACCTGGAGATAACAGGCCCTCCAACGTCTTCAAGGTCGGCTCGATGAGCTCTTTGAAAATCTTGATAATAAAATCTATTTCTTCGGTGGTAGGTACATGCCAGGAAAACTACACAATATTGAGCAGCGTCACGGTTGGAAGGCTATAGACGCACCTTCACTTCCTCGGCAGAATACAGCTTTCCCCAGTGATGATGGTGATTCCGACGGAACTCTAGAGGGTTTTGAGTAGAATGAAAAATGCGGATGGATGTTGGACGCACCATCACTCTCCCATGTGTCAGGGTTCACAAACCTGTTCTCTAACGGATATGTATGGGAAAGGGTCAGCAACATACTAGAGAGGAGTTTGCCGCTCCAGGAATACCCTCTCTTGGAGAAGGTCTTGTTATGCAACAACTTTAGAAGGTGAAGGAATTTGTCTTGATGTTTGAGAACCTAGGGCAAGTCAATGCCCTCGATCAAATAACACATCTTCAGGTGTACTTACTGCACGGCCATCACTACATAGATGATAGATTGGTCAGTAGCGTTTATAGGGAGAAAGCACTTCACGCACTTATACACGGTTCCACGCAAGATAGCCAAGTCTGGAGAACATGTGAGTGTCAGTTATGCTTGAAGAGCAAGGAACCTACTCCAATGAAGGGTGGCATCAGATGGCATTGGGGTTGAAGCTGAAGTGGTTCGTAACGAACTGGCACCGTGCTCCAACTCGACAATGATATTATTGTAGCAAAAATCAAAGAACTTGTGAAGTGTCTTTTGTGGGTTCGCGTTCGCAACACACTCGACGAGTTGATGTATCGCTCTGACTGCATTCGATCTGACTGTGGTACTTGCGTAGTCGAAGACCATCTTCAGGACAAGATCGTAAAGAGGCTCCGACAGATGGACGCAAATTTGTCGACAAGCGCCAGTGACTGCATCAACTACTTGGACTAATCGAGGGTAAGTGATTGGTGCACGGGGATACAAAGAAAAAACAACCTTCAGACACGCCGCCAGCGGTTCCATCTACGCCTTCTTCGGGTAGGTTCTCCAGAAGTTGAATGATCCTGCGAATGAAACTGGTAATCCATTCTGCGAAATCACCAGTAGAGGTCTATGTAGCAAGGTCAACAACTGCGAATGTATGAAACAGACTTGACAGAGTGTTTACCTTGACGAGAGCATCCTCCTGCTCCTTTGAAAGCTGTGGTTCATATGAATCCAAGCTTTCCATGTCAGTCAAATTCAGCATGGGAGGCGAAGACGAGACGCGTGAGGTCAGTGCATCGTCCGAAGCCAGCTGAGAATCATCGCTGGATGTCAGATCCCCGAAATAGATGTACTGGGACACCTCAACAAGAAAGGCGGTCGTGCATAGCTATAAAGGGCACGTGTTAAACATAAAAGGGTTGCAACCGCAAGTGCATGTAGCTCACCGTTTTGTTTGGATCGTTCTGGTAATTCCGATATCAAAATCGTGTTTATGATAACTCGAAGACACAAACTTACCAAGTCAATACCCGGGATAAGCAGGTGGAGGAGATTGACCAAGTGCTTCGCGCCTGGATAGTATACTTGTCGTGAAACTAAAGCGGGTACGACGGCGCCTAGAGCTTTGATGATGGCCATTGTTCGATGGGTCTAAAGAAAGTGGCATTAGACCAAAACGCGGAGAGGATATATTCGTCACTCACCTCTACTAATGCCTCGAGCGACGGTACGGCGCGTTCTAGTACAGGGAGAAGGATGAGATCAGGCTCCATCACACTCATAGACTTCATGCAGCTCTGGATATTAGAAACTGTGTCAGAGTCCTGAGAGAAGATCGCTAAGAGGGCGACTGTTCGAAGACATTTCACGAGCTCGCGGCGCATCAAGGGCGTCAACCTTCGATTCTAGGCGAAGTAAGCATCCAACATACTTGTGAACGGTTTTACCTACCCTTGGAGTCTTGCAATCGGGCTTTTGTTCTTCATGCCAGCCTATGGTTCGAGGTTAAAGAGTGTCATGAGTGAGTCATCCTACGAAAAGGAACGAACGTTTATTGAAATCAAACACAATGCATTTGATGAAGGCACACAGCTGCGGCCAGTTTCGATCAACCATCCTGACGAATAAAGGGAAGACTTACATCCGAAGTCCAAGCACCTGAATTGGACGGGTGGAAGAAGCTCTCTGTTGAAGCAATCATTCTCGCCAATGAATCCAGAGCTTTAGAGCCAGCTAGATAAGTCTTGTTCGAAGATATCTTCTTGCCGAGCGGTGCTGAAAGGAATTCGCTCAGTGTGCTTGTCTGAATCTGAGGTGTGCTGGTTCCCGACGCGGACGGAGTGTAGAAGGGTGTCGGAGCAGTGGAGGCAGGGCTGGGAAAGCCATCCGGAGCCATCGAGTATACAATTATTCGAGCGAGAGAAGCTAACGTATCTGGTTGAGTACAGGTCTTTGGGATAAAGTGGCAATGCCTACAAATCCTCCATGAGGGTTTAGGGAGACGCCCGATTTCGAATCCGACTTGGCCATCAGCCGAGGGCCCTGTAGTTAGAGAGCCTCCATCGGCCAAAGGGAGTTCTTAAAATAAGAGTTTAGGGTTTGGCAACTGGCGTCTATGTTGTCGATCCACCCACCCATTGAACTCAAACACTTGCACATTAGGAGACCCCATTCGTGCTCTGTGAATATGCCAACATCTTTGTAGATGCCTCCCCAATTATCGCTGGGCTCTTCGCGGGCCCAATTTGGGCGTCCTTCTCCATCAGACTTTTCGTCGTCCGGAATTTGTGAGATTCGGCGGGGATCACTGATTGAAGGGTCTACATGTAACTCTGCAAGGGCAGACAGAAACTGCAACATTCTGTTGTCATATTTGTAGGAGTTGATAGCTTCCCAAAGACGGAAAAGCATGGGTAGGTACGACTGTGGATGGGTAGTGGGGAGGAAAGTGAGAAGGTAGTATTGAGCGGATAATACACTCTGTTTGTCAGAATAAAAGGATCAGAGATTGTTGGTATATGCATTGGAGTTGTAGCTTACATCAAGGTTCGTCCCATTGATAAGCGGGACAAACGTCGAAAGCATCTCCTCAATAGCGGCGGGATGGAAGAATCTGCGACTATTCTCGGCAATATACCCCAGGCACCAGGAGAATTGACTATAGAGTGTCAAATCTAGATTCAACGCGNAAAAGGGAATGGAAAGAACATACGTATATTCGAATTGTCTCCTGGCCAAGAACAAATCCTCCTTGAGAAGGTCGAAAATAGGCCTCCACGGCAGTCTCATGTCTTCTATGCTCAGCTTGCGCTTGGACCTTGTGAATGTCTTGAATGCATCCGCACACACCGCGACTATCTGAGTTGGCATGCCCGGGGTAAGGCTTAGATGGAAGAACACTTTTGCAAGTTTAATCCTCTTCTCCTTCGGAATTGGATATTTCAACATGGTCCAACTGGACAAAGGTTAGGACCGGACTAGGGGACAAGGGTTTGAACCATCAACTCACTATCCAATCATGCTCTCCCATTGTAGCAACCCCACGTCGTAATCCTTGGCCTCTACACATTGTGTCAAGCGGAGGAGCATCGTGTCCAGGAGTTCCATGGCAGCATCGTAGGACTCGATTTCATAAGGTATGGATTGCGCGTAGAGCTCTAGCTTCCGCATGTCCAGGGCCTCCGCCGCGGTATTGCTTGAAGACGGGGGACTATGCTCCCTGGGCCGAGGGTCTACGCCATTGGTCTTGTGCGGCGCACCATTGACGCCGTTTGGTTTACGGAAAGTTGCCTCGGTGTCTCGAATTCTTAGTCCTGAAATATCAGGAAAAGACATCGGGTGTCGTAGGTGCTTGTCGTGATTGAAAAAAGTCGAGTAAACTGAAGGGGTCGAAGGTGAGGTGAATGACGAGAGAAACAATGAATGGCCCTGGTCTAAAGGGGCGTCTAAGTCTAGGGGGTGGAGTCGGTTGTGGTGCCCAAGGCCGCTGGTGTGAAGTTCAATGGTTCACCAGCGAGAGGGAAGGCGAAGAGAAAAGTTTGCGGGCTTCGGGCGGGTCAAAAGTTTAAAAATCCAAGGCGCCTTTGGGAAAATTATACATATACATCATTGACGTAGAATGAAGACTGAAGGGAATGATGAGCGCCAGGCCCAGCTGAGCCCGCGAACTTTCTACACAGCTGTATGGGCAGCTACATCCCGCAACTCAGAAATAGCACGCTCACGAACCATATTCCAAACAACATTCCGTTCAGCCCGGACGTCTCCAAGCCCCTCTCGAATCTCCTCTAAGCGCTCAACATATTCCCGTCCGTCGTCTTGCAAGTCGCGTAACACCGCCAGGGATTTCTCCAGACTATCGAGTTGGGATTCAGGTGATGAAAAGAAAGATTGCTGGTACGGAGTGGGGGTGTTGTTGGGTTGAAACGAACCCAAGAAGGTTTTATGGGCAGCCGGTATCAAGTCAGGTGCTCGACCAGCCTGATCGTCCTGGCCTTCGGCATGTTCATCAACGTCTTCTCGCTTCGGAACTACGGAGCCTGGTGATGGTTTGGGTTCTGAGTCTTCTTCAATCACTTGCCACAGCCTTCCCAACGCCCGGCGCATGACTCCCTCGTTCTCGATGAGGTTGTTGGTGGATTGTTCTAGCTCGTCCAGTAGATTTGAACGGAAGGTGTGTACAACGGCTTTATCGAGTACAAACCCAGTGTAACTGAGATGTTGGACCGTAGGTGCCACGTAAGGGGGAACAATTGGTGGTGAAGGTGAACGGAGGTGTGGCAACGTCGGGGGAGAGGGTGATCGTCTGGTGGAGGGCATCAACGACTTGAGACGCTTCCTGGCTCGGTCTTCGGTCTATCGCTGACCTGAGGCTCTGTCCACAAAGAGAGAAACGCGTTTACTCACCTCCCAGTCATCCATAGTGGGCCCCCAGGTTGCTATTTTTCGCCGACGCACCCATCGCGCACCCCTAGTAGCCTTCTTGCCCCAATTTCCGGTCGTCCAACCAGGCTGGGCTTCAGTATCATCTATTTCGCTGTGCCCATACGATGGGTAATACCAGGCATTCTGGTCACTGAGAGGCAACGCACTGGGAGGGATACGTGAGTAGATAGATAGGCAGTATATGAAAGTACTTACGCCCCATCATCATGAGAAGTTGCCCCGTTGAAGGAAGGAATACGCGGAAGGCTGGACGAAGCTTGAGGCTGGGCGAGGAATTCAGTGGCCATGGCCGACACAAAACAAGAGCAGATTGAGAGCAGGGGAGTCTGGTGTGACCTCGATCAGTCGGCATTTGCCGGCCCTTTCCAAAACGCGACATCATGACATGTTCACAGTATTATTCGATGTATTGTAAGTTTATGGTATGTGTAGCTCTAACTCGTACAATATCACTAGGTGGTTCAAGTAAAGTATTCTGCGTATGTTTCTGGAGGGAGATCACAAGGCCAGGCACCGGAGTAGACGACCTCCTCAAAGATTTCTTCGCAAGACCGAAATAAGTCGATACCTGCCCGAGCGACTTCAAGCTAGACATAAAGCGTCAGACCGAGCTCAAGCGTGAGCTTCAGATAGTCCAAGACTGCCTCACCGTCTCTTCATAATCGATGCCGATACTACG